>VTPC01002538.1:0-11615 GCA_011009095.1 Ignelater luminosus | reverse complement strand
CCCATCTCTGTAACCCGTCCAAATAGTACTCGGCATTTTTCTCTGCAAAATAATTGTTCACGAAGGTGATTGCCTCTTCATTTGACGAAACTCTTTGTCCTCCGAGCGCAATATTTAGATGAGGGAACAAAAAGAAGTTGCTTGGGGCTAGATCTGGTGAGTAAGGCGGATGGTCAAGCAATTCAAACCGCAATTCGTGGATTTTCGCCATGACAACCGCTGAGGTGTAAGACGGTGCGTTGTCTTGGTGAAACAAGATTTTCTTTTTCTGCAAATGTGGCCGTTTTTTGCAAGTTCTGCCTTCAGCTTTCAAGTAATGATGCATAGTATGCTCCTGTAATGGTTTTTTCCTTTTTGAAGATAATCGATTAAAATAACTCTATGACTATCCCAAAAAACAGTCGCCATCACTTTCTCAGCCGAAAAAACAGTTTTTGCTTTTTTTAAAGCCGGTTCCCCCTTTGCAGTCCACTGTTTGGACTGTATTTTTGTTTCGGACGTATAATGGTGTATCCAAGTTTCATCTACAGAAATTAATAGGCGCCAAAACTCGGATTTATTTCGCCTAAACTGCGCCAAAAGAGCGTTGGAAATATTCATTCGAACACGTTTTTGGTCTAACGTGAGCAAACGCGGCACCCAACGCGCGGACAGCTTTCTCATGCCTAAATGTTGATTTAATATGTGACAAACACGTTCTTTTGACATGTTCATAACCTCTGCTATCTCTCTCACTTTAATTCGGCGGTCGTCTAGCACCATTTGGTGAACTTTGGCGATGTTTTCGTCGGTAGTTGCAGTTTTTGGACGTCCCGAAAGTTCATCGTCTCCCAAGCTCTTACGGCCACGTTTAAATTCAGCAGCCCAACATTTCACTGTGGTAAATGATGGTGCAGAGTCCCCATACACAGAATCCAACTCATCTTTTATTTGCGAAAGCGTATTGCCTTTCAAAAACAAATATTTAATGACAGTTCGATACTCGATTTTGTCCATTTTCACAAAAAAACTCACATCAACTCACTCAAACGACTGTTACATAAAAACTGCGCGTCAAAAATGGCTGAAACTTTGGTGAGTAACTGTCAACAGATGAACAACGAAATTCAGTAGCTTTTATTTACGAGTGCTACCATCTTCACGTTGAGGTCGGAAACTTTTGAGACCACTCTCGTAAATCTAACTGTTTAAACATCCTTGTTGTTGAAGGTGTAGGGACAATTGTTCTATATAAGTTTTGTCAGTAACATTCTTTGATATTTCTACAGATAACGACTCTATCTTTTTATCTAGCGATCGTTGGAAATAATATTCTTTACGGCATACTGTTCAAAATCTACTTGAAACTGAGTTTTCTCGTCTTTTGTTATTATTTACTCTTGTAATAGGTAATATTGTTTTTAAAAATGAAATGGTAGATCAATATTCCAATATCCTCTAATCTTTTTATTTTATTAAAAAAAAACAAAATGCAAAAGCTGGGATAATCGGCAAATTATTATAATTTACAGTAACTGTTCTTTTTGTATACATCAGAAATACCATTTCAGAAACATTTGGTGAGCGGTAAGTTTCCTCATTCTTTTTTTTTCTGTTTTGTTATGCGAAAAAGTACAGAATTTCTATTTTGAAGCAAAAACGTTAGAATACATTATGTAAATAAAAGCAGGAAAATATGTTCGCCGTAATTTAATAAAAGCCTACAACTAATCGTTTTAACATGGTGGAAGCAACTCTTATGTGTATCTAAATAACCTAACAACTTGTAAGATAAGGCGCACAATTTTTCTTATTAAAGTCTAAATAAAGAACGCTTATATAAATGCATGTAAAGAAAGAAAAATTACCACCATAAATTTGTAACCGTGTGGTGCCCACGTATATCTTAACTTTTTTTTTATTAATACTTTGTAGTTGCAGTCTTGTATTTATGCTTTTGTGTGGGGGATATCAGTATATACAACAAGTTCATCGGCTATAAACAATAATATACTATATTGTACAGCATCGTACTCGTAGCACCATGTTTTACGACGATGTCACAAGGCACACCTTAATTAAGACCGGAATTATATTTTTTTCTTTTCGCTTCAGCATCATCCGACTTTTTATGACTTTTTTCGTCAAATAAAGGAGCAGCGATTTGGTTAATAAAGGAGCGCGTGTAATTGTAAATGATTCCTGATTAAAATGCGGCCCTGTGTCCTTCTCGCCGCGATTTCGAGGAAGATATAGCTGTAAGCTCACGTACTTAAAACATAAACCAATTTTATATAATGAATAATGCATAGGGACAGATAGGAGCTACTTGGGATACACCGACACAATGCCCCTGATTGATCGCTCGGCTTATACATAATTTATATTAAATTAGACTCATTTACATTTCAATCTTTTAACTTTGAATCACTTCGCTGAATCTGCGATATACTCACTTAATTTAATCACTTGACTTTTTCCTCTGTCCCCAAAATGTACTGCATATTGATCGGAAATTACATTCTCCCTTTAAACTTGAGAAAATACAAATAGAAAACCAAAGACGTGACTTACAATAAAAATACAAATAAACCGTCTTCTTTTCCCTTATACGAGATTTTGGAGTTACATTTGCACTTCCTATTATGTTTCAACCTAACAGTATTCAGTATTCCCAAGCCAAATGCAAAATTTCTATCAAAAAAACAGTTGATGCAAAACCAATTTTATGCTATTTATATGTAAGTATCGTTAAAACGACTTATATTTCAAAACGAATTAGAATTCTAATGCAAGTACAATTGAAATGCAAAGTAAACAAATTTTACTAAATTTCCAATTTACTACTTAATGAGATTAAATTATGGGCATTATTGTTTACTAGTTTTTAATGAACCACTTACAAGGAAACTTAAAAGCTTTCTAATAAATCATGAGAGGACGTTTGTAATTGCAAGAACAAATCATTTAATCTTGGCAGGTACCACTGACCTTGCCATTAACAGAAGACAGCCAATTTGAAAGATGACAAGAAAACCGTGTAAAATCAATGTAAATATAACTTTTCTATATATAAGTTTTTGTCTATGTTAATAGACGCGCAGTGTTGGTTCTGGATCAATATTGATCTTGAAAGTGTCTTTTGACGCAATCTTGAAACGATTTAAAAAATTAAACCTGACCGCGACTTTTCTACCTTACTTCTGCTATCATTACCACAACCTTCCTTCTTCTGTTTTACTTACCATACCTTCTTATACTTTTTTAAATCAGCGCTTTCCTGTTTGCATTTCAAGTTCATTTCACTATTTTTGCATTTCGTCTACCTTATGAGTATTCTCAATTGAGAGAACACTAATGAGATTCTTAGGCTATAGTTAAGAACTGCTGCTATACTTTTAGATACACCAGAAAAAACTCATGTTGTTCATGGAGAAACGAAATATCAGTTAAGGCAATTTGTTTTCGTAAGATACCTCTTCAGTAGATATTATCATTCGGCATAAATCACTTTAAAAATACCTGTTGCTCCTGTATTTAAGCAAAATTAGGGCAATGGTAATTTGATAATGTTTGAGTTAATTGTTTTATTAAGAATAAACGTCTTAGATTTAATTTCAACTATCACTACTTAATATAGTCTTTCAAGTTTTGATACACAATTAAACCGGGACATTTAATAGAATTAAGGACGTTAACTACATCAAGGCTTTGTAATTTCCCCATATATTGCGCGTTTTACTTTATTTTAGACATTGTAAAGGAATCTCTGTTTCTGTTCTTCAGTTTGATAAATTGTAGTAATGAAGTAGAATAGTTTAGTAAACGTTAGACGTTCTGTAGAATCTTCACTTTAACATCCAGAATTAAGTTAAGGATCTTACTAAAAGCTTATGGTTTAAACTAGTTTTTTGACGTACTTTCTAAATAGGCGGAAGATGTGTCTTCTGATTGGTTTGCTTGAAGATTTTCAATGAACTCCTTTGGTGTCGTTACTGAATTTGAGAATTTGACTTCAGGTTTGGATTTTGCACCAAAAACTAAAGACAATGTGGTGTCCTCGTTTTTTGATATCTCTTTGGGAACATGTCAAAATGGCTACCGAAATTTGAAAAATTTTCCAAAATTTTGTTTGCTTTAGAATTGTATTCTACATCAAAAAATAAGAGATACGTGTACTTGTAGTTTTTTGATATCACCTCGGGAACATGGTCAAAATGACCGCCGAAAGATAAATGTTTGCTTATTTTTGCGAACAGACTGTTGCTCGGATTCAGTAACAAAATTGAGTTCGCTATTGTATCTAAGTCCAAGTTGAGGACTATCTTGGCACTTTTACTGAATTCAAATCACAACATTTAAGCCAATTGATCCTATAGTTAAACGGTGTTTTCAACTTTTTATTGACATAAGTAGAAGAGAGTTTTTTCTCCTCTCCAATTTCTCTCTCCCTGCTGTCCTTCTCGCTTAGTTATTCTGAGCAACGTGCCCTCTACATTCTTTCAAGGATCCTTTAAGAATACCCAACTGTCTCTATTGAAGGTTACGTCTATGCTATTTTCTATTCCTTGACTTCATTTTAATCTTTTTTTCCAAGCTTGTTCTGGTCTTACAAACGGTTTCTTTCCTTCTTTCTTTTGCTAGAAAATCGATGTGGTGCGGAATCTTTGTTTTCTTCAAATTAAGATGTGACCTGTCATTTTCAGTGAGAAACTGGATATTGAATTAGAAATGAGAACTGAAAATCTTTCTTATACTTTATAAATTATGATTTCTACATTTAGAAAAGTTAGAGTTTGCGTGGGACTCGAACTGACAATCTTAGTTTTCCGAATCAAAGCTTTCGTTCCTACGTGTAAGCTCAAATTCTTATAACAGTTTAACACGAAAGTTGAAATGTCGTGACAAACATGTAATGCGCCCATTAATTTAATATTCATGTGCTCATTTAAAGTTACAGGTCACATTTCAATTTATGAAATTTTGCCAATCAGGCATAACTTAATATTGACTTTGTATATTACAAATATAACATTAATTGTTAGTTATTTACTTAAGTAGATTGTGAAGCGAATCTTTGGCAGTTGCAGGCTCTTTTCAATTAATAAGTGCATTACATTTCAACTTTCGTTTAACTCCATATAGGAACTTTAGCTTACGCTACTTGTTAAACTCGATTGATTAGAGCTGTGACCTGGAGCACCAAGGTTGTGGGTTTGATTCCTACGCGAATTCTAATTTTTCTGTATGTAGAAATCATAACTTATGAAGTGTGAGCAAAATTTTGAGTTCTTATTTCTAATTGGATTTTTTTTTTATTTACATGCTAGTTTAACGATGTTGCTTACTCAGTTTCTTAGGATCCCTTAAGGAGGTTCTCAGCTTTCTGATATTTTGCAACTTGTTGTACACATCCCAATCAGTGGCAGATTCTTTACCATTTTACCCTTCAAGATTGGGATACTGCCACAGACAAAAAGTAGCCTTATTCCCGTGCCGCTTAAAAAAATAAAAATATTCCCAACGATTCCAAAAATATTCGAAAAACATCGAAAATTGTAATTTTGTTTTTATTCTTTTCTGAGTTTATTTTTTAACATAATGAAAAACGACCAACACTTTCTTGAGAAGAAAAGATGGTATTATTGTTTTGGTAATAGTAATAACAAACAAAACTTAGAATTCTAGAAAAACTAATTTTTTTTTATTTTTATAATCATCCAGTATTCGTCCACGCGTAGCGCGGTACTGGATTTCAAATATTTGTGAAAAGAAACGTATTTTCACTAGAAGAAAATTATGAGAGCGTTTTGAGTCTGGCGTAAATATATACACAACCTGTGTATATATTTATTGCGGGAGATAAGTTGCAAACATCTGTTTTATAGTAGCGACATCTAAGGTACAAAATCCGTATATACTAAATTTTCTAGCGTACAGAAATCTTCTTTAATATTTTTATTACTATACGAATCCTTTTTTAATGAAGCTTATTATACTTTTTTTTTAACTTAATAAATACAGTTAATTTGAGCAGTTATTTATTCACTAAGTCTTATATTTGAGAGTATTGAGTAAAAACTTGATTCCAGACAACTTCCTTATCCTTGTTTATAAAATACTGTAAAACTAGGCAGCCCTAATATTGTTATTTATAAAATACATAATACGAAAAGACTCATTAGAAAATACGTTATTGTTAGTTAAAATTGAAATTTATATCCAGATCTGTCTGGATCTAGTAGATGGGCTAAAAGAAAAACAGTTTTTTCTACTAATTGTAGATAAGAGACTATTTAGAAAAGTAAAAAAAATTAAGGTGTTTAAATGCTAAAAACACAAGACAGATAACTTCCATAATAATTAATTGTGTATCAACGCACCAAACTTAAATATTTTATCAAGAATGTGGTTATAAACAAAATAATTTTGATGACGAGTTACACATTACTTTCTGAAATCGTGAAATTAATATACAAAATGTGAAACAATATTATTTAGTTTTTAGGTTAGGTGCACTTCACATAATTAATTTGAGGTTACAAATGTCCAATAGTTATAAGGTATAGATGCAGAACAATAAAAATCGCAAAACAAAACGATTTCGTTGTACTTTACTACCTATTTTGAAATACTTAACTGCAGATTTCAGAAAAAAAATTTATTTTTATTCATTTGTTCCATTTTATAACGTCGATATTCATTTGGAAGCAAAATAGCTGGAAAAAACTGTAGATTAGAAAATGTTAGATCGATGTAATTCTACAAAGCAATTAATTAAAGAAAATTTAATAAATAAAATACGAATTACCTTTTTTAATACGGCAAAATACAGTAAAAACAGCAAAAGAATTTCCAAATATAAGACTTAGTGAATAAATAACTGCATAAATTAACTGTACGTATTTATTAAATTAAAAAAAAAGTATAATAAGCTTTAGTAAAAAAGCATTAGTATAGTAATAAAAATATTAAAGAAGATTTCTGTACGCTTGAAAATTTAGTATATACGGGTTTTGTACCTTAGATGTCGCTACTATAAAACAGATACTTGTAACTTATCTCCCGCAATAAAGATATACACAGGTTGTGTATATATTTAGGCCAGACTCGAAACATTTTACGCTTTCAGAAATCTCTTCTACTGAAAGCACATAAGTTGCACCAATATTTGAAATCCAGTACTGCGCTGCGCGTAGATGAATACTGGATCATCATAAAAATAAACAAAATTATCATAATAAAAATCAGTTTCTTTAGAATTCTAAATTCTAAGAATGAGTTTTGTTTGTTATTGCTATATACACACTTACTGCGTTTACTAACAACATTTGTAAAAACTCGATTCAAACCGTGTGCATATGTACATAATAACTACAATAGTAGTTTGCAGTGTCAGAATCTACTTCTACAGTGATGGATACTATTTGTAATTTTGTGTTTGAGGTGAGTTTGAAACCATTAATCCCAGTACATTGTATGCAATTGGATAAGGGTAAAAATGACAATCTTAATATCTGAATGGATTAATAATCAATCTCGTAGATACATTTGGTTCCATAGATCACTTGATTAGAAAACTTTCTGTACACACGGTATCAAAAAAAAGTTTAAGCCACATCTAACTAAAGAAGGAATCATTTAAAAAAAGTTGAAACATAATTTAGTTGTTATTTGTTCTTTCTTTTACATTACAGAGTTTAAAAATCAATAATTGTATATGTTATCCTTGCAAAACTGACGAAAATTGAAACCATACCAAAATAGTTTTCAAGCACACAAAAACTTGATTTCAAAATTTTTGAAAGCCGCTTTGATCAATTGTGGGATGTGGCACAAGTATCAACAATTGAAAAGTGACTAGTCAATTTTGTTTCAGATTAAGAATTAAAAACTAAATAAACCATGTTTGGATTGAATTATTTGGAACTCTTCTTACGATATGGAATAAAATTGTTGAGTGTTACAACAGTATTTAATGAAAAGTGTAAAATGTTCCATTCTATTAAATTAGGCCTTTTAAACACAACGGTGAACAAATTTTTGAGAGACAAGAAGGTTCGATAATCTCAGAAAAAGAAACGACTAATGATTAATCAGTTCTTGTCATTAGCACCAGAGGTTTCGTAATTTTCTTAATCAAGTTTAATCTACGGAACGATAATTAACAATGTTTATGTCCAAGCATTCGCACAGTTGTGATGAATTCCTGTAAAGGCATCCGTCTGCAGATCTCACGAAACCATCCCTAATGAGATTTTTCCCATAAACAAATTATGAATTTGCGATGCAAAAATATAATTACCAACTCTAAACACCTAGTGAAGTCCGACAACCTTCTTATGTCTGCCCGTTTTTGAACGCGCTCTGTAGTTAAGGCCACACTTTGCCAGACACGACCGTGCTAAAACGAAAAATAGAAGTCAGATTTACACCGAACGTGTATATGACTTCAATATACTTTTATGTGATGGGAGATTCTGATGTAAATTAATTGATATTAAATCAAGCTTGGCCTGGAACAGCGCCGACGGAATTCTAAGAAGCGCACGTGTATTCAAATAAAAATTGAACAGACAGAATCAAAGAAATGTTTTCAGCAAAAGGGTTTGATAAACACATCTGAATTAACAAAGAGTTTCAGTTAGCAATAAAGTTTTAAAAAAATGCTTGCGATAGAAAGATTTAATAAACGAAACTAAATATATTCCGAATTTAATGGAAATATCGTAAGATTTTAAAATGACATAACAATACCATCGGGAATAAGCCAATCCACAAGAACCAAGAGGCCCACAAAGGGTAGCAAGTATCTATAGGGCGTGGCAAGAATTCAGAACTATACAAACTCGGCGATTAATAAGAACTTTGGAATTTTCAACTACTTGAAAGTTATCAAGAATTCAGGGCCTCGCAAATGCTTAGAAAACCAGAGAAATTCTAGATCTACAAGTGTTTTGCTGCCCTGCAAGAAAACAATAGGTGTGAAATCTTGAGGAAGTGTACTCATGACAATGCAAAACAAGTTCAATCATCTTTCAAACTTGCAAAATCGCTAACAAATGAATTCAAAATCTGGAAGCACCATATGGTGAGTCAATCATTATAGACTGTAGATCACTTCGACTTAAAAGATTTCTTGACCCTGACATTATTTGGCATGAGCTAAAACTTCGAAATTACTGTGTTACCGCAAAATCGGGATTTTTAGCTGTCCGTTTTACTAATGTTCTTTATATGAAGCACTTACTAAACACTGGTGTCCAATAAGAAGACCTGTTCGCAGACTTAGGTTGGAGTTAGGAAGTTTGGACAGAAATTTTGAATTCTTTACCAAATATTTTATCAGGTTCCATTTAGCCCCCTCCACCATTCTTGAATGCAAAGATTTATGGTATGAGTTTGAATTTAAATTAGAGCCAACAACTCCATTACTGCTCTATCAACTTTATTGAATACGTCCTTGTAATAAATGAGAAAAGTTTGCTCCAATTCGAGGATTCCATTGCTCTATGACTACGTGGTTTTTTTCATTTCTGATCTGTGAGCGCTTAGCAATACTTCCCTTTTTACATGAATCTCATGGGAGTTGTTGATCTAGAATTACTGCTAGATACTTAACCTTTTTAGTTATAGTGTAGACACTTTTTTATGATTTCTATTGCAACTGAGTTCTTTACCTTTTGAAGATAGTTTGTATATTGTACTCTGCTAATTAGCTTTTGATCTTTGATCCTACACCTTAAATCGTCAATTCTTGTTTATGTTTAAAGTGAGACTTTTTGATACCTACTGTTGCGCATTTACGAATAAAAGAGTTTGGTATAGTTACTTTAGTTCTTTCAAAGTTACGTCTTTAGAAAGTGTTAGAACAATAAAGCTACAAGCCTACAAGTCCAAATTATGTTTAATACTTTCAAACTTTCTGCTGTATTCGATACAGATATCATAAAAGAAGTAATCCAATAGCTATCAAGTTTTATATCTCTTCATGTTTGCCGATATCTTTGTTAAAACTTCAGTTTAATCAAACTTATTACATCTCCTTCTCTTAGAAATGATATAACATAAAACTTACAACACCCGGTAGAATATTCTAATATTATTAATCTTCTACCTTTAAAAACAATTTTCTTGTCGAACAGCAAAATAAATTTGCGAAAATAATTTATTTTACGCCAGAAATATTTCATATACTATACGGAGTTAGGCAACGTGTCCCATGGGACTGTATAACACGAGCATATCGCGGTGGTAATTCGGGTCGCTATCTACAAACGCGGCGTTGCCAACCTAATAATTCAAAACATAAAACACATTAGACAAAGGTTTGCTCTGTTTTTTTTTCTGTATTCCATGTTGTCTTTGCCACTAATGTATAACGACAAAAGGTTTACTTTTTTTACGTGGCTTAATTGTCTGTTATTTTCTTCATTTCCATTTCATTCTGCTTTTATTAAGTTTACAAAAGGATATTAATAAACACAAGCTGCTCGAATTCTTTAAAGTTACGAATTTTATTATGGAACGCTTTTTTAAAATCCAATTAGTAACACTGAAATTGAAGAATTTTCGGAATCTGGTTTTAGAAACTCTTCGAGTATCGATTGTAAGACGTATTGCTTCAACAAGGATTTAAATATACCAGAAAAAAATAATGACGTATGAAGCTCTTCGGAGGAATGTTAAGATACAATCAAAGATTTTAGATAGCGTTGCGTTCACAAAAACGTGAAAGTTGCACGATTTTAATCTGGGTTTTGTTGATAGTTTAATATTATGATTATGGGTTTTCATTCTTACTAAATTTCAGAGAACATTTATTAAAGAAAAAACCTGTTAAAACTTTTTCTTATTTAAATGTTGCACTATTTATGGTTTGAAATTAACATAAATTAAAAGGCATTTTTCTTAAACGATGTTACGATTATTTATTTTTAACATTTTGTTTGTTTGTTACAGCATGCGACTGTCATCCCATTGGTGCATCTGGAAAAACTTGTAACCAGGCAACAGGACAATGTCCTTGCAAAGATGGTGTCACCGGAATTACTTGTAATCGATGTGCAAGAGGATATCAGCAAAGTCGTTCACATATTGCACCATGCATCAGTAAGTAACATGCTGTATTAGAATTTTGCATGCAAGTCATTTGGAAAATAATATTGCCATTTTATAACCTATCCAAACGTTATTAACGTACTCAAAATAATAAATTGTAAAACTTTTAAAGAAAAAAAAAGTCAAAAATCAAAAAGTAAATTGTAACTTTCCAATTTGAAATTTAAAAGACGGTGGTTTTTGGTCAACCAAAACCAAAACAAAGTTTGTGATTGACGCTTTTATTCTGGTGGATGGCTGGCAGCTTTTATACACATTAAAACACAATTTCTCTTTAGCTCATGGATTAAACTTTTAGGATGGACAAACAAAAACGGGATACGTACAATCATTATGTAGTAACGATGACATATTCAAAATAACAGACCGACTGACATAGCGTATCTTGTGGTGTTATTTGCAGCACAAACGATAGTATCGAGCGGTTGTTCTATGAATCAAACGTATGGAAGTAGTTGGTATGCAAGGGTGCAATGCTTTTGAGATCCATTCAATCAAGTAACATTGCTTTTTTT
>VTPC01002537.1:0-36880 GCA_011009095.1 Ignelater luminosus | reverse complement strand
GAAGAACTACTAATGAAGCGCTAGAAACCAGTAGCAGAAAGAAGAAATAAAAATAACTTTAGAAAGTAATATGGTTTGCAAAAGTTATTGACAATTTAGAGAAAAATAATATTCTGCTATGTTTTTTAACCTTACTTGTGCTGAAATCTTAAGAATCATTAAAAGAATATTCTTGATCTTTTTTACACATTATGTTGAATAGTATATACAGGGTGATTCCGAAATAACGGGTATCCTTTTAATAGGTGATAAATGAGGCTAAAAGAAGACAAAAAATGAAAAAACGAAGTGGTTCCATGAAAGTCGAGAATTTTGACAATTTTCCTACATATTAAAAACTGAAACCGTCTCTGGTTAGAAAAAGGAAAGTGTTTCTTGCATTGTTGCCTTAAAAAGTGAAAGTTAAGGAGATTTATGGTGTTTTTAAACCCTTGTAGTGCAAGAACGAAAATTTACCAGACATGCCTATTTTCTTGGAACTAATAGTGCAGCTGTAGTAGCACAATAAACAATAAATGCCATCATAAGCTACCCCCTGGACATTTTACAACTTTTCCTTCTTAAATCTGAAGTATGTTTAACATGCAGGGTTGTTGAGATTCGTTAAAACAGTAAAATAATAATAACAAAATTTATGTTACGAACAATTAGACTCCAGTCTCACAAGCAACATTTCAATCCCTTATTATTATTTAGTCACATGAATAGGAAACATTTTAAATGGCAATACTACTTGAATGAAACATGCGTATGGAAGGTACTACTATCACCTCTGTAGTTAATTCAATTTAATAAATTCAACCAATTTTTATTTATGTAGCATAATGCTTATTGAAGTTTATGTTCTTCGGAAGTTTACAGAAAAAAATCACCAACAGTAAAATTTTAATATTTTTCCGTTTGCAGATTAAAAAGTAAAAGTTCGTACTGGTTATTTATGGCATTGTAGAAACCAGATAAACTATTATACCCCTCACATAAATAGCAAGAACTACCTGCCAATGACAAGGACAGTCAGTCAACCCCTATCGATTTTTGCTTAAGTAAAAGTATGAGAACAGGACCGGCTTGGCTTAGCGATTAAACTTCAATCGCATTTTTCTCGGAAACTATGCAACTTTTACCTACCGTTTTTTAACGCAAATGTATGTACTATCACACTGCTATCCACCTTTAGGAGGATACCCTTTATTTCAGAATCACCCTATATATTAGGTAAAACACAATAAACACGGTTTTTTACAGATTCGAAATTTTTCTTACGACAATCTAACACAAGAAAATGTTTTGTTTGGAAAGTAGTAAGAGAGCGTAACATCAGCACTTGTGCAGTCTATTCATTATAACATCGATACGTCAAATTTACTGCAAATATTTACAATTGTCAACTTTTGACATTAACAAGGAACTGTAAAGTGTTAACTTTTATAAACGTTCATGTAAAAATGTAGTTTTGTGGTTGAGAATGCCATTTATTGACCAAAGCACAACAAAGATCTACAAAATAATTCAAAACAACAAAAATATTTTCCGAGTGCATACTATATTTTTTTTGTTACTAATTCCGAATAAAGGAAAAGTCTATTTTGAATTGATTTATAACCTATCATAATATTGTTATTTGTTTCTTAAATATGAGATACTCTTGGGTACTTCATAATAAATATGGGACCTTATCGAACATTAAACTTACCATAAAGAATTAGAAAAAAGGATGTTTAAATTGTTTGTTCAGAATAAACATTGTGTATGCAACCGGTAAACAACTTTTTGCCCTGCCTAATAGCAAGTTAAAAATTATCTGTCTTGGGGCCTGTTTCACAATGTTACAAGCAACTTTACAAGCTTAGATTTTACTAGGAAATTATAAATTTTAAATTTTATAAGAAATTGACATATTCATTTGCAGCTTCTGCCAATCTAGTTTTAAATAGCAAGTCTAGTAGCAACTTCTTATAGAATTCAGAATAGGTTTTAATTTTACCTCATTTTTGAAGTGTACAAGAAACATACAGCAAATCCAGGTTTATAACCTATAAAACCAAAAATCATTACATATGTTGACAACCATTGTTGTAATATATCTAGTACATATCTAAATACGTGTATTTAGATACTTTTGGTGTTTCTGAAGAAGTAACAGTAACAGTATCTGTATCTGTAATTAGTCACATTTTCTTGTGTATCTGGCAGAAGTATCCAGATACACATTAATTACAATCTTATTTTGCAATTCCATAGAAAGGAAATGTAAAATGAGAAATAGTATCTCAAATTTAGACAGCACATAGGAGCACTGTTAACATGGTATGAAACATACAAAAATAAGAAAATACATTTTATGTTGGAATTTGTAAACAGGGAACACTCATGGCCGAATATTAGCACTGCAAACCACAATGGTAGAATCATTAGGATTAAAGTAAGATTTTGTAGTGATTTTTGGACATGTCGAGACAAGAAAGCAAGAAAAACTTGATAAAATTAGAAACATGCAAAAATAACACTAAGATCAGATACCAAAATTCAGTCCTTTGAAGTTTACAAAAATCATACCAAAAGTCGTATTTGAGTTTTAGTTTCCTCTATAGGTTTTCTTCCCTTATTTTGGGTACAACCAGATATAACATAAACAATGCAATAAAATAATGTATCTTAATGGGTATCAAGATACATTGTTTTAGTAATTGTGTCTGTGTCTAGTTACTCGACAAAGAAATATCTGCATCTGTATCTACATACAAATCCCACTGAGTATCTGTATCTAGATATTTAAAAAAATGTATCTATTATAACACTGTTGACAACTCACAGTTACTTAAAGAAAATAATCAGAATGATGTTACAAAGAAATCATGTCAAGGCCTACTTTGAATTTTATAATATACAAACAGACATACCTAGCATTTATTTTGAATGTTCCCCTTGCTTGTTAGGGGTAGATTATTTACGACCTTAGGATAGTAGGTTCTACTAGTGGCTGTCATATGAAGGTATTAATGGCATTATTGAGTGTGCAATATGTAGAAAAAGAAAACAAAAAGAAAAACCACCTATAAATTATGTTGTTTTTCTAGTTAACAACAATTATTAAAATCATTATTTATAAAAAATGTGGTGATTATCGTTCAAAAGTTTTCTGTTTTTAATTTTTAATAAAATACTACAATGAAAAACCATGTAGGGGAGATTCATACAGTCACTGTAGAAACTCAAACTCAAATATGATCTCTGGTATGTATTTTGTAAGGTCTATGAATCAATTTTCTTGTCATTCATGTGTGTTCTAATTTAAAAATCAGTATAAAGTCTCACATAAATAAACAGGAATCACTTTGTTTTCAGTCTTAACACCACCCTAATTGGTTTGCAGGGCTACCACAATTCATAAATCTTCCCTATACTTTTTCAGTGAGTTTGGTGGTTGAGTGCAGGCCATCAAACACCAGCCACATTTCTAAACATTTAGTTGGCCCTAATATTTTGGGAAAGAGCACAGGCCCTGGATTTACTTCTGGAGAATAAGATCACAATCCCAGTGGTTCAGAATTCAAGTAAGATTTTTGGTTTCCTTTGTCTAGAGCACCAAAACCCACCAACCTAGAAAGTATCCTGGTACAATCATGTTGCATCAGAGGCTGACCATACAAGCAACACTGCATATGTTCTAAGCAAATATGGCTGTAGTAAATTTCATGATGTAAGAAACTCGATAATAAACAAAATTTTAAAATAAGAATATTACAAAGTGGTTTTAGTAATTAACTGCTAATTGGTAACTCTCAAGTAGCACACGAAAAGATTATATGGTCTGAAACTAGCTCATCTTGTTTGTGAAAGTGGATAACTTCACTTTTATACTTATAACAGTTAATGTATAATTTTTTCCAAGAGTTGGATGGAGATAAGCATATTTTTGATTTAGCTGGTATTATATAATATAAAGTTTTAAATTGAGGAACAACAAATAAAACTTAAAATACAGATATTTTTGATCTTAAAGTATGAGATAAATCATCATCTAAAGTTAACAATACCATAAAAGTGAAAAACATTCCAATGGCACTTAAAAAATGCCAAATGTCATGGAAATCATAAAATTGTAATAACTTACATTCTTGATTAAACATTCGCGATTGAGCTGGAGTTAACTGCAAAGAAAAAGGAAGCTGTATCAAATAACACAAATAATCACAAGCAATACTTACAGCCCAGGAAATTGACTTGTGGTAGAAAAAGTACATAGCACAACAGGCACATACTAGGGAAAGCAGTAGATACATAAACGCTTGGAGATTTATTCGCTCCTTATGAAGCAGCTAAAACATTATTAATTAAATATATGAATCCTTAAAATTAATTCATATTACCTTCATTATTATGTAGAAAATAAAATATAATAGAGTATTAGACATGAATACTGCTAGGAGATATGTTGCAAAGTCTCTTTCATGATGATAAATACCTACTACTGCTAAAGCCCAATTACAAAGATTTCCCATTATAAGTAATATGTAACGACCTAAAATCATTACATTACAATGATAGATAATCATAGGCCTGCACACACTTTGCATAATTACCTTTATATACAGGTTTCAGTACACTCCAGGAACCTGCCAAAAAGTCATGTATAAAACTATGATAAACTCTTTTAAAAACACCTTGATCTAGAAATTTATAGTATTAATTATAGCTAAATAATTCCCAACTGTCTTACCTAGCTTCCAATATCCAAAATAATAAATTTGAGCAGATAATATTAAACAAACCACTATATGTAAAATTGTAAATCCTATCCAAAAATATATATTGGCTTCTAATACACCAATCATTCCTGAAATATATTGAAAAATTAAGATAAAGAGAAACAAGATCTAGCTGGAATAATTACCTAAAAGAATAGCTATTGCCAAAACACCAAATGTGGCATAAGCTGTGGCATTTATATCAGGATGCCTCGTCTGATACAATTTAACCATACATAAAACTGCCATAACGTACATAAAACTTGAATCTAAAAAAAAACATGATACAATTTTATAATATATTTCTACAGGTTGTAAAATGTACCAAATTGAAAATTGGAATGATTTGGACATATATGGTAACTTCCTGATAATATACCTTCCATTATAAGTGCAACACCCATAGCATAAAATAAACCATAATGTTGAGGAATTCCAAAATGCTAAAACATTATTTTATCAACACTAATCTAATTGTAAAACTTTATTTACAATTTACCCTTTCAAATGTAGCGTCATTATGCAATTTCTCTCTTTTATAAACTATATACACAAAGAGCAGACCAAATGAAACATAACCAATATTTGAAAATAAGTGATTAAAATCACTAATAAATCCCAAAGGATGTGCACACAAGAAGTTGTAGTAACACAGATCTTGATTCCCAGTATCATTTAAAACCTAAAAATACCCATGAATTTTTATTACAGAAATAAATCCTTCAGTTATAACAAGAACTTACATTCTGATATGTAATTACAAGTTGTACTACAGGCAGACCATAAAATAATGCAACAGTAAGTACATGCCATAAATAGAAATATGATTTCTTTTTTAAAATACGGGGATCTTTTCTAGCTAAATCACTCAAATATAACACTGGTTTACCTAATATTACTTCTCTATCATAATCTGCTTCTGCTATAGTATCATATTCTGTTTCATCCATAGATGAATTATCCATCAGTTCTGCAGCTGTAATTTAATTTAAAATTATTTTGTAATTACTTCAAACCCACAATTAAAACAAACCTGTCGCAGTGCTAGGAGTAGTAACATCCTGTACTGTTTGCGTATCACTTTCATCAACATATTCCATAGCACGTGGTTTACAGTGCTTTCTAGTTGACCACCAATAAAAAGTTCCAATTAAAATAAAATAAGAAAACAAAACACAAACTACAGTTATAATAACTGCTATAACATAATCATTATATGATATACTAGGTTTAACAATAAAACGAATATTCTTATTTCTATCAGTGGTAAGCATTTTTGTGGAACCCATGCAATCACTGTCATCCCCTTTTACTACAAAAACAATAAAGAATCCATGTGGGAATTTATGTTTCTGAAAAGAAAACACACTACAATGGAAATGTTTTCTTTTTTGAAGTTTATACATACAGAAATTGTAATGCCACCTTTTCTATTTACAGTTTCCCAGTATCCTTGAAAAGTTACATCATGGTTCATATCGAATATTGGACACTGAAATTTAATATTTAATTATCCAAGATTTGAGATTCTTTTTTAACATACCGAAGCATTTTGGATACTGACTGTCATACATACATCATCATCAGAATGTACTTCTAGTATTACAGTCTCAAAATTTTTACTATTATCAGTCACATTTTCCGGAAAGTCATAAAAATAATAACTAGAACATAAATTATGAAATGATTTGTAATTTAGATAATTACATCGATTTACTTACCTTGGTTCGCTTGGAGAAGCTCTTGTACTATATTCAACAGACGAGTTAATAAAAAACTCAATATCTTTATAAACAATCAGATTAAAACTGATATTAATGTGTGCTGTGGTAGAAATAGATATGATGGGTTCTTCTAATACATTTTTGTCTATATTTTGGTATTCATTTTTCATGTACGCTATCCCATCAGGACACAAAGTTCTTGCAGTCTTGTTAAATTCTATTTTACCTGAATCACTGGTCACAACTAAGGGCACTTGCCATGACAAAACTTCTTTTTGTTGACGAACAACTACCATTAATGGTGCATCTACTGTAGCATCTTTACTTTCTATAAAAATTCTTGAAGTTTCTAAAAACTACAAATAAGTAATTAATTTTATTTTGTAAAATGATGATAAACCAGAGTGATAACGATACCTCTTCTTTGTCAAATACTAAAATATATTCTATTTGATTATTAATTGTTTTGTTAAACCAATTACTGTAATTTCCAGATAACACATGTGGGACTAGAGGAGGTTTTGAGGAAGCACATATTTGTAATGATATAGAAAATATAATTAAAACATTAATTACATAAAAAGGAAACATTCTATAAAAATTTTAGGTTATGTTTGAGATAAGATTTTGAAACGTTTTGACAATTGTGACGATTTAATGACTCATTGCCAGATTTGCATATTTTGAAGTTGACGGATGTTTACGCAATTGAGTATGTTACGTTTACATCGTTTATTCAATAAAAGCGATCGACAAGCCACTATAATGTGTTTTCAATCCACTTTATTAGTTGGAGTTTCTTTCCACACGGTTTATCTGTACTCATTATAGAGAAACTGAATGTAATTTCGAATTAGACAAAGATTAATTGAAACGGTCATTTGAGAAACACCACATGTCCAAAAATCCATACTTCTGAGAAATTAAAACAATGTTTCTAATCTTATGGTGTATCTAAAAAAAGGGCAAACTCTGACGCTTCGTAGATGATGCAAATCGTGGACTGTTATTGCTATCATGGTGTTCTTTTTCGGAACACTAGTACATTTACATACATTCGTAAAATGCAAGACGTTACGAATTATAATTGAAGCTAGATTGAAGATTGAAACAAAACCGGTGATGTGAGATAAAGTACCGACACCAAACAAAAGTTGATAATAATTACCGTTACTTTGGAGCAAGGACTAGAACCAGAACCCAAAAAAAAAACGGAATCGAAACCGAAACCTATTGGATTTAATGGAACCGGAACTTCTATTGTAGTCACTGTCAAATTTAGAACCGGAAACGGAACCCTTATAATCTACAACAGGAGCCGGTTCTTTTCGGTTCCAAATTTCGGTCCGTCACGTCATTCTTTTATCAAATTTAGTTGGTATTTCGTTATTTCCGGTGTAGTAGCTACTTTCTAATAATAAATTCACTCATTTTGTGTTCCACTCACATAACTTAACTCACCTGAACCTCACCGACTGTTTTGGAAATTTATTATTTGTAGAATTAGCAGTGCACCATCTGCACTATCAAATTCGATTACTAAAGGGAAGCTGCAAGAAATCCCAACTAATAATCAACCTACAGCTACTGACAATGACAATCAGGAACAACAAACCAGCAGTTTCTATAGCTATACTATTACACATGATAATGTCTACTACAAGATTTTGCTTTAGAGTAGTTTCTTGATTAAAAATAATTTATTAATTACTTTAATACTAGTTAGAAGAGCTTTTGCTAAAGAATTTTCTATGTAACACGTATGCAGATTAGGTTTTAGCGAAAAAGTCCTATTTGTGTCCTTGTTACATAAACTAATATTTCTAAAACTTACATTCTAATAACTTCAAACTTATAAAACAGATGTTTAAACTTATCATATTTGACATGGAACAACAGCGCCTTTAGCGGAGAGAAAATCGTTATTGAGCTTAATTTGCGATCGTCTTTTGTTTGGTGTCGGTACTTTATCCCACATCAACTTTCTTTGGATTGAAGCTAAGCATTAACACCTCTGGTGGCAGAAATGCTGAACTAAATCTTGAAGTTATTCTTGGGTTTATAAACGTGCTATTTACTTTATTTACAGCGTGTTTCAAGAATTAAGCCGTTATTTAAGGTCAATATTTATTGTTAATTCTTTGTTTTCTTTTGGAGTAGCTAAAGTGTATTTCATTTTAAAAGATTATCATAAATCCAACTACAGTTTTTAGCCTAACTACATAACATTAAACTTGCCTGAAAATTCTCTTAATCCGCATAAAGGTACACCGCCGGCATTTAAAATTGCTTCAGATACTGGAGTCACATTTAAATAAAATAAATATTTTGAAAAGGCTAAGCCTTGCGCGCTTTTTTAGTATTTAGAATGAAATTTACACAAGTAATGACATGCATGAGGTGTCAAGAACAAGAAAACAACAGATGCTAAATGTTGACTTGTGTGGTTTCTCAAATGACCGATTCAATTAGATTCAATTTGGGTAAAACCTTGCGAAACTATGCCGCTCTAAAGTTTTGTTAAAAAAATAATTTTTTAAATAAGCCCGCAGCAACTTGTGCTGCTGTAATGAGATTTGGTATGCGTTTGGTACTTATCAAGGCCATCGTTTGTACTTAATTTGTAGAAACTGATCTCGGCTCAAGGGTGGCTTTAGGGGTAAAATAGACCGCTTTGAACTTTACAACGTTTTTGGAAAATATTTTATCTAGGTTTTCTCCTTACTTTTTGTCGTAGAATAGCGCTTTTAATTTGTTCCACGCGATTCATACCTGACACACTAAGACTGTAAATTAGGGGGCGGGTTCCACCAAAATTTTAATTTTTGTATTGTTCGTTACAAGTAAACATTTTAAACTTATATTAATTGTAGTTACTTTCTCCCCAAATTTTACCATTTGTGACCATCTTGTGCCAAATGAGTTTGCACTCACTCTCAGCAATTAGATTAAGTGCTTTATAGAATATTATACTCATGACGCAGTAGCCATACTAATAGTGTTCCTACTTTGTCTTTAGTTTTAATTTTATAACGTTTATTACGTTTTGGTTTTGATCAGTAACTTTTCAGTTTTGGTTTCCACGGACTTTTATTATTACCCTGTCTTGTGTTCGTCTAAATTTTTGAACTAATAAAAAGAATTTGAATTCCTTTATATATTCTTTGCTTTTTATGCCACGGACAATAAAGATTGTTTAATAATGATCTACGTATGATCTGAGATTAGGACTTACTTATTATATTCAGAGAACGGGATAACGGAGGCTATGAGTAATTGCTCATAAACGGCGACTAGGCGTAACCCAAATTAAGTTAATTAACTTTGATGTGACTGTTTTCCCAAGCTTCTCTTTAGTAAGTTGTGTTCGTCTAGAAGTTAAAAAACCGTGAGTATTCAAAAATTAATATTTTCAAATGTATCTTTTAACGTAAAACTTGCGTTATAGTAATGAATTAACAGAAAACTAGGAACGCTTGGTCCTAGGCCAGCTAAACTGAAATTGGTTGGTTTTAGGTGTGGGACTCACAATAATTTAAAACATAATTTTACTTCAAGTATTTAGCACATCCCACATGAATATTTGGAACATCCCTAGTTCAAACATGGAAAAAAACATTTTTTATTTCTCCCAACCCCCGTGTAAGTGTCGCGGGGGAAGTGGTTTTTCATGTTCATAAACAATTTTCTACAGAGAATCAGAAAATACAAAAAAGTCGGGGGTTCTCCATTTAAATTTTCAAAATTACCCCTCACTCCACCTCCAAGTAGGGGTGGGGGTGTTTTTTAAGTGTCATTTTTAAGTAGATCTTTAAAAATAAAAGAATACGTATTTCGCAAATGTTCAATCTGAAGTGTATTTCTCGAAATACTTTTTATCTATTTATAAATTTAGTATTAAACAAGCTTAAAAATGTAACAAATCTTTTGTTCAGGAGCAGTAATAAAGGGTTTTCCAATAAGAGGTGTTATTTTGATATTCAAAGAAAAGTGCCATTTTTTAATATAAATGATCGGATGTTTATTTCATTATAAAGAGGAAGGTATGCCGTTAATAGTGGAAAATAACATCAGGCAAATGACCACCACGACCACGCTTACAGGACAATATCCTTTTCATGAAATTTTCCATAACCAAATCGCAAAGTGGCTGCCCTATGTCCTCGATAGCCTCACGAATTCCATCTTTGAGGTCTTGAATCGACGCTGGGCTGTTGGCGTAGACCTTCTCTTTCACGTGGCCCCAAAGAAAGAAGTCGCAAGGTGTTAAATCACAAGATCTCGGTGGCCAATTGTGATCACCTCTTCGAGAGATAACACGGTCCGGAAACTTTTTCCGAAAAAAAAGATCAATGGTTTCGTTGCTTGTGTGGCACGTAGCGCCGTCTTGTTGAAAGTAAACGTTGTCCAGATCAATACCATCCAATTCCGGCCATAGAAAATCGTTAATCATCTCTCGATAGCGCAATCCAGTCACCGTAACTGTTGCTCCAGCCTCATTTTCGAAAAAGTAAGGTCCAATGACTCCGCCGGACCATAAACCGCACCAAACAGTCACACGTTGAGGATAGAGAGACTTTTCAACAATAACTCTTGGATTTTCTGAGCCCCAGATCCGACAATTTTGCTTGTTGACGAAGCCACCGAGGTGGAAATGGGCCTCATCACTCAAGATGATTTTTCGATGGAATTCTGGATCATTTTCATGCATTTCAACGACCCAATCAGCAAAGACACGACGTTGTTGATGATCGGCCGGCTTGAGTTCTTGTGTTAACTGGACTTTATAAGCCTTAAGACCCAAATCTTTATGCAAAATACGGTGTAATGACGTTTGTGGAATGGCTAATTCCAAAGAACGACGAGGAATGGACAAACCTGGGTTTTCTTTAACACTTTCGGCTACAACAGCAATATTCTCGGCTGTTCTTGAGCGACGTGCACGGGTTTTATTCTTCACATCACTAACTTGTCCCAAGAGCTCGAATTTTTTCACCAATTTCTGTATTGCGGTCCGACAAGGTGCTTCACGGTGACCCAAAAATGTTCGAGTTTTACGAACCGTCTCTGCCAAATTTTCACCATTTTTATAGTGAATTTTAATAATTTCAATGCGTTGTTGAAGCGTGTATCGTTCCATATTTATTAATGGCGTAGTTTCTACTTGTCAAATGTCAAAAAATGATAGCTTCAAAAGTGACATCTACCGAAACAGCGGGCTATTCAAAATAACACCTCTTATTGGAAAACCCTTTACAATGAGGCGAGGCCAATGAGAAACTCCTCATTGGTTAATATGTGAACAGTTTGTAATATTATTTTATAACATTAAAATTCCTTCGATTTTAGCTCTAAATTCTGTTTACAATTATCAATTTAGTGTGCATTTAAATTTCATTTGTAGTAAAGAATTTATTTGATTATTAATTTAGTTATTTCTTGGAAACTCTAATGCGGTGTTTGTCAAAGCGCTTGCGGTTGCTTAGTCGCCTAGACAAAGGATAGTCTTTCTCTTTCTCCCTTTAGTTTTATTGTGTTTTGGCGGAATTTGAGCCCGCATTACAATGTACAGGCGTACCTTGAATATTTTCCGTTCGAGATAGAGTTTGCCGTGTATTTGTTCGCGTACGGACGTAAATAGGTCTTCGATTCTCGCTTGCGGCGCAGTGGTGAAGGCAAATGCCGGAACAGTATCGGACTAGTCCACGGCACACAATACACACCTAGACACTCACACACCACTACTCTAACACATACACACTCTCACACCTCTCACTACACAACTCCAACACCGTTCTGAAAAGAACCGTCGCGTCGAACTCCTCGTCGTCTCTGTGTGACGGCTCGTTGGCCGTCCTTGGGCATCCCCACCGACGGGGATTATGGAGGACCTGCTTCCGGCCTGCACCACCATCGCCACCAAACCTCCAACACCGTGGACGGCGGGCGTGCGGACTGCTTGGTACCCGACATGATGGCGTGCACGACAGGAGTTATCCATCCATTTTTTCCAATTCACCAGCCATATAGAAATTAAGTTTTCTAAATGGCAGCCACCTACGGTGGCATTTTATTCATTGACTCGCCGCTTGCGGCGTGTTAGTGGGAGGGGCCTGCAGCCTCGAGATTGGTTCGCGTACGGTTTGCGTAAGAAAAAGGCGCAAAACTCGAAAGTTAAAAGAGAATAGTTTGGTCTTTGGTATGATAAAGACGTATGTTTGGCGAGCGTTGAGGTGATTGTGTCATCGCAATCCTAATTTGAATGCCGGGAATATTGTTCCCTTTGTTTATCTTTGTGTATTGCAATTGAAGGAACTTCAATTTTGTTTATCGATCTCATATCGAATTGTGAATCAATCTCTCCCTCGTTAGTGGTTTTAAATCACTGGAGCAATTTATCGTTGAGTTTGTGAAACTACGAACTAATTGTTGGAATTTTGAAAACTGTTCCCCATATTTTAATTTTCGTTTAAAGAGTTTGTGTGTTAGCACTAGACACTGTGTAATAGCGAGTGTAAAGCTGGCATTTAGAAAATTTAATGCTATGAACTCGAATAACGTCGCTATACGTACCGCGGTGTTTTGGTGGACGCCTGGTGAGCATCGAACATTCCGATTTGCTGAGAGACCGTGCCGCCGCCGTTTGATAATTCTACCGACCTTTGTGGATGCCGCCGCGGCTTCAAGCTTTGGTATTTGGGAATCTTTTCGGACCAGAGCTGTATTATATATTAAGGTATCGTTCTAGCTTGTAGAATTTCTTTCTTACTTTTATGTGTGTTTATTATCAAAATAAATTAATTTTGATAGGAAGTTTTGTATTATAAATTTTGTTTTATTAGTATTTCGCTTATAGCTAAAGAAATTTCTAAAGTTAATAATCTGACTTTGAGTTCATCTGAGATCTCATAGAAATTCGATTAACATTTACTTAGACAAAAATCAGAGATTCGTAAAAGTAAATATTTATTCTTGTTGATTCAATGGTGTTCAAAGAATAATTAAATTAGTAAACATGTTTCAAGCTATTTGATATTAAAATTCTTTTTTTGTTCTGTGTAACGACATATATGTTTATTTCATTTATGTGTGCCTTCATTAAAAATGTTAATAAATCTAAACTAAAAGGAATTGTGTTTTATTATTTTTATTCTACAGGGTAAGCATAATTGTGAACCAGGCATTGAAGTGAGCCGCTTAATATTTATGTATCTGTTTTCTTGATATTAATTATAGAACCGCGAATATGCAGGGCCGGCTTTTAGGCGAGTCCGGACTTCAACCACTGCATGTGTAAGTCTTGTGCTTATGAGCTGGGCACTTGGATTTATGGTGCAACGTTATATTGGTAACAGCTTGAATTTGAGTAAACCTTTGTATTTTCCCTCTCATGGGTAAGTTATGGAGAGGATTAGTGTATGTAGTCTACTGCTACTTCAGCTGCATTGGTTGACATATTAATTTGATTTTATAGCTTTTGATGCTCTTAGGTTATCTATTGTGACATCTCTAGACTGGATTTGAGTTTCTTGAGTTTAAAGAAAGCCTTCTATTGCTTTTGAGGTAAGTTCACCTTGAACCACGCCCGTCTTCGACTTCGAGCTACGGAACTATAACATCTATCGATCCCCTTTATACGGGCATTAGGCCTTTTTTCTGGGTTTTACTCGTTACAGAAATTGTCCAATCAGAAGCTTTTTTATCGGACTCGCGTTACCGTGATCACTGCTTCTAGACAAAATTAACATCGGTAGTCCCGGTGCGGTGATCCCGTTGCGCCCACCCTTCTTTTGCAACAACTCTTGAAATGCTATACAGTTTTGATTTTAATACAAGTTTTTTTTGTAACGAACACTTTTGTCACTTATTAGAAACGTGCGTTTTTTTTGCATTCAATAGAGGAGTTGAATTCTTCCGATAATCCTACTCTATCGTCTTCGTCTAAAAAAAAAAGAAATTAGTCCTTCTTTTGGGACCGTCTGTAGCAGCTAGACTGGAGATCTTTGTAGTTCAAAGTTCAGAAAAAGAATTGAGTCAATCGGCTCCGTGTTTGAAATGCTACAGCATATTCCATGTAACATCAATGCCGTATTTTGCTAGGCAAATTTATGACGTAAATTGTGTTGTGCATACTATATTGAATTCTGGTCTGCCTCTGCAAAGTACACGATTAAAACATCTGAATTTGGAAATTTTTTATTCTTTACATAATATTTAAACATTTGGCTCAGAGGCAGATGCGAGCAAATGATTTACGACTTCATGTATTTTTTGCAGATTTCAAATGCTATAACACAGCAATATCATGGTAGCAGAAGTTGCTTTTATTGTTTTTTAGGTATAGCTTTGTTCAACAGTTATGCTTCACCAAATGGGCATATTGATTAATTTTTTTAATTAATTAATTACTCTTTAATGTGGATATGAGCACCTCTACCTTCGGTATTTTTATATGTTATACATGTAATCAAAGGAACATGTAGAACCAAAAGGCATACATGAGCAAATGACTTTGACAGGCGATTTCTTTGCAATTTTTAAGTGTTGCAAATTGACAACATAGTACTACCATATTAGCAAAGATTGTTAAAATAGGTTTTTAATAAAATTTACCTAATGGTTGATTTCTTCTAGATGAGCCAACTATAAACAACATTTAGGCATAATGATCAATAAAGAAAATTAAAGTATTGTACAACAGAACTCTTCTAGGCACCCCGAATTAAAACTGCTATATTGATTGTGGCTAACCCAAAATTTTGAATTTTTGAACATTTTTTATATTTCATAATCTTTCAAGATTCTAAGTAAAGAATTATGCTAAAATGCCACTTTTACTGCTTTTTCTAGAAACCTAATATGCGATACTTGAGCAGCAGTCATAAATTTGTTTAAGTTAATTTAGAATATTAGAAAAATTCTATATCTTATAATGTTGCACTGGTTTTAATGACAAAATGAGATTAGAACCTCAACCTTATGCGACTGGGCATTGGAAACGTATTAAACCAATTAATCTAATACTCCATTTATTTTGTTAAATGAGTGTAAGATTAATTTACACTTACACATGCACTGAGTTGGCTTAATCTTAATAGCAGTCTACATTAAAAGTCTCCATTTTTGGTAAAATTGAAAGACTTAATATTGATTTGTAGTTCTTGAAGAGAGAGGTTGCAAATGGATAAAGAAGAGGGAATTCATGTTCTATCATTAAAGAATTATGATTCATGTTTATTAGTCTTGTAATAAATAGCATATATGGATGGTCAATCACAAAAAATGAAAGGAAAAAATTAATACATTTTATTAGCAGAAATAAAATATACTAAGTATATCCTAAATCTTATTAATTAAGATATGAATTTTACAACTACAATGGTATGATATTTAGCAACAACAATTAGTATATTAAAGAAAAGTGAATCAGAAACGAATACATACTACCAAATTGCAGGGGATTTCTTTATAAACTTCTCTAAGCATTATTAGAGTTACGGCAAGAAGAAATTCTGCAAATCAAATTGAAAATAAAATTATCAAATTAAATTAGAAGGAAGAAACTTACTCCGGGATTATCATTGTAGAAGCATTTATAGAATGAATAAGCAGCCTCGCACTTATCAGCACCTGTTACTGTTAAAAGAAGAAAAATACTTCGTTGTTTTGTCTTAATTTAATTTGTTTAACTTACTCGTATCTTTGCACTTTTCTATAGTTACTAAACCTGGTTCTGAGTATTGTTTCGGCAAAGCAGCCATCTGCGTGCGAAGTGATTCCACATTCAGTTTTCCGTCTTTTAACTGAAATTAAAAATTATTATTTATTGATAATTGTCTAAATGATTCTTTAGTAATATAATACACTAATGGGATTTGTCAAGCTTGGATTACCTAAGGTCACAACAGCACCCTTTATTAGATTCAGACCATTTTGTAATTACGTCCGTATACTATATTTATGGTACATACAATATACAAATGATACTAAACATAAACTATAATATTCTAACACAAGTAACTTACGATTTGTGCTGTCCTTAAAGTACATTCCGCGTAGCACTAAAAACAGAAAAAAAAGTGTCAATGTAACAAAAGAAATGTAGGTACTGTAGAAAATAAAAAGTAAACAACTTTTGAAGAATCTTCATTGTAAACTGGTTTTGAAATTACCATAGCAAGGAATATTAGTAATCATTATTTTTCATAGCATTATGTTAGTTATATTGAAACATTTACTTTTTATTGTCTCCCTAGCAGCACTACATGGACAGTTACCTTAATTTCTGGAGTCTCTGGAAATTCACCTTTGTGAAGTCCTTCGATCTGTGCTAAAACAGTAAAACCAAAGCAGTTATTGGAATAGAACGTGCAGGTATATCGAAATATACTATATTATTCTAATGCAATTTAAACGTTTGTTGCCCTAATTTTTAAATTTAGAATAAAAAAGAACCAAGTTACGTTTGCTCATTAAATTAAGATATCGTCTTTTGATTTGATATACTCTTTCCTTTTCTTTTTCAAACCCAGTAGTGTGAACCTCGTGGTATACTATTGCGCTTGCATTCAGGTAGACTACTTATGTCCTAACTCCTAAAGATACAGGGTGCCAAAGTTGTATTTAAGATTTTTTCTTTTCTCAATATAAGGCGTCTACTATCCTACAGATTTCTATGTTGATTATTACCTCTAAGGGCGGAAGCCTGGAGGTGAGACAAACACGCATGTGAAAACGATATGTTACGCCACTGGTAAGATTGATAATTCTGTTATCGTTTTCTCGTAGGATATGTCATCTCTTAATAAAACAAAGTTTTCTGATATTTGGGTATGTCAGAGCCTAACTTAGAAATTTGTCTTTTTTCAGTATTTTGAAAGTTTCCTGTAATAGTTATTACAACGAAACGTTCAAAGGGGTTGTGCAAGTTTGACAACCTGTACCTAGAAAGCTATGTGTTTTAAGACATAAATGTTCTTAATGTTCTTAATAATAGAATACACCAGTAAGATATGTCCACTTATTTGTTGTCGCACTGTATAGTATTTTTCACGTATACTGAAAAAAAAATATCTGAAGTATTTTTACATAGATTAGATATCCATGGTTTTCAACGCCTACTTGATTGTTATTTTAAGTTCCGACTGTTTTATAATTTTTTATGTACCACCGTGAGATATACTATCTTATAAATCGTACTCACTGGGATAACGTAATGTTTGAGATTACCGCACGCGTGCGATAATATTTTCAAATCGCACGCGGATCAATGATTATACAAAAATCAAAGAAATCTGCTATTTATTATTCTTATATACATTGATAATACAACCCTTACAACAACAAATCAATACCATCAGATTCGATTGATAACTGTGAGGTCGCTGACGAACTCATTCTAATGATTTTCGGTTACAAAATGTTACAAAAAGCAAATTTGTTTACTGTTTACACTGTTGCTAAGCACGTTGCTATTATTTTGAACAATGAGATTCAGCTGCTTCTTTGAATTAATATTCACAAAATTTGGATCAAAAGTAGTTAGTCCATGATTGAGAGCAGCAAGAATGGTTCCATTTGTAAAAAATTCAACGGTTGTACATAAAATTTTGTACAAAATTCGTGGGATACACTATTATCGCACGCACATGAAAATTACTCAAACGAGGGCGTTAGTGTATCCCATTCATTGCGTAAATAACTATTATTGTCAATTACACTGATCTGAAAACCCAATAGTTATTTAAATAACGAGGGCGGTAAGTACGTTTTACCGATTGATCAATTTTTTAAAATTAGAAAACGCAGTAGTTGTTTTTATTATTACTGTCGCTAAGATTCATAATGTAATTTTGATATGGCAGTGATGGAAAGTGGTAGTTTGTTTTCAAAAACTGTACTGTAAATTTTAATGTTAATTAATTATATTTATTATTAATAAAAATTTGAAATAAATCTTTTTATTACTTACCACCCGCGAGCGGTAAAATTAACTTACCGCCCGCCCGATTGTGCAAAAAGGTAGATTTTAAATGTCAACGCATTTCTTAAGTACATAGTGAGTCATATAATGTCTAAAGATCTATTTCTTATAGATTTTGATTTGATTGATGTAATTTAAAATTTCTGGCATTTAAATGCGAAAAACTATTATTCGCTCCAGAAAATATTCGATTGCCGAAACATCATTATTTTTAGTACCAAATCAATTAACGGATAAGGGTATAGCAGTAGAGAGTAAATGAAGAGATAATTCCACAAAGAAACAATTGATCATCGCAAACTGAATTACTAAACAATGATATTCTGCGTTGGTTTCAAGTTTAAAGATTTTGAAAATGTCTTTGCTTTATAAAGCATAATTTATAAAAACCGCTTGAACCGGAATGGTGTCATTTAAAACCTAATTAGTTAATGTAAAAAAAAAAATAATTTTGTTATAATGTCTGCATAAGAACAATGATTAAAACCGGGACTAAAGTATCCTATTGGTTCTGAAACCTAGCGTCTTACTAGAATTTATTTAATAGTCAGACATGTTTACTTAAAAATGCAATAGAATACAAGAAAAAGACTTACCCATAGTAACCTTTGTTTTGGGTTGGCAAACATTTCTTATCAGTTTAATCGTTGATTGCATCTGTGCTTCGGTCATCTGTATATTTCAGATATAATGAAAAACATCTTTAAACTAATAAATATACATTCTTACCGCACACTGTGCATTTTTTATCACAATTACTGCAAAAACACATACAAGGAGAAACTTCATCTTTAACCGATACACAACCGTTTGTTTTGCAAATTTACTAAATTTTGCTTTATATAATATTTTCAGTCATATAATTATACTAAAACGGATATTAAGAATTATTACGGTAATTACATTGGCAAAATTAATACTTCACTAAAAGATTTTTAATGCTCAGTTATTATTTTATACCAAGTGGCTTCATTCAATAATATCAGGTTTTAAAGAATGAATCAAAATAACCTTCGTATTTGGTTAGAGTAAACTATAATGTAGTATTTTAATTAATAGTAATTTGGTAATTGTTTGTTTGTTATTGTCGTTTCTTGTACTTTACGTGAATTTACCTAAATACCTAACATAGAATTTGTGGTCAATTAATATCCAGGGTGATTCACTTCTACTGTTTACGTGAGTATTTTGGTAAAGGCAGGATGAAATGTGGGAAATTTTCATGAATATTTGTAAAATTTGAAAGACAATTTAGCTGGCAATTCTTTTGTGTCTAAAATCTAAAAGCTTTGCTGCATATTTAAGAAACTAAATAAATAGTCCACTGATTTTCCAAATTTGATGATACAGTCATTTATTATTATTCCTTGTTTCCATGAAATTCGAAATAACCCAATGGTTATTTACATAACAATAGTGCTTGATGAGACGCAAGACATCTCTACAAAATGATATTTTAAGTCTTTTCCAGCCAGGAATTGTCAGGTCAAAAATGCCAATGAGACCATATTGCTCGTAATCTCGTATAAACGAAGCAATAGAAAAGTTTATAAGTTCATGTAACATTTGTCAAAAAACCCAAAACTTTTCAAATAGTATTACCCTATTACCTTGGCCTAATGCACTCAATAACTTTTATAAAATGAAAATTTCATAAATATAATTTTATAATTTCTTGATTGTTGCTGATAATAAATACAAATGGATGATAGTACAAATGCAAATACTATATTGAAACTAAAAGAGACTTTTTCAGTTTTTGGTTTACCCGTTGAACTAGTTTTAGACAATGGTTCATTTAATATTTCTTGTCAAGCAAATAGAATTAAGCTAGTCAAAACATCTCCTTATCATTCACAAAGTAATGGAATTGCTGAAACAAGTGTTCAAACTATTAAAAAGGATTTTAAGAAATCACTTTTTTCTGAGAAGGTAAATGTAGTTAGTAAAAATTTAATATTGAGTCGTTTAGCAAACTTTCGATTTATTTTTAGAAATGCACTTTTTATGCCGGTATTATAAACAACAAATAAATCTCTAGCTAACTATTTGTAGAATAAAATTACTAATAGTCAACTAAATAAATTTTGGTATTATAAAGCAAATCTACCAATTAAATAGTTATTTCAAGAGTAAATTATTTATAATTACCCATTTGTTTTAGTCTGTTTCCTATTTCTCCATGAAAACAAATTAAATTTCATTATTGATTGAAAGACTTATTTTCTAATGACATTTATCAATAATCACTGTCACAAATTAGATATCTGATAATATATCATAGAAAAAAGTATGTAAAAGAAACGTGAAAGGGGAAAAAACTATACCGAAGGAGACAAAGAAAATTTACAGTGTATAATGTGAAAATTTTTTTAAATATAATAGAAAATAAACAGACTGATGGGACCAGTGTAAAGTTAAAGAATGAAGCCTGGGAAGCGATTGCACTTGAGTACAATTCAACTACCCAAACAGGCTGTAGGTCTGCTGCTCAACTAAGACTTTTGTATGAAACGGTTAAGAAAAGAACCAAAAAACAAATAGCAAACGAGAAGGAATGTTATTTGTATCTTATTATATAGTCATATTTAAGGTTTAATATAACTTATAGGTGGAGGTTTATAAGACTGGGGGAGGCGCATTTAAATGTCAAATAGACCCTATTGGCGAAAAATTTCTAGCATTAAATGCCAATGTTCAAGAAATTTATGACAGTGATACTCCATTCCGTGAGTAAAACCAAAATATATTCGATTGATATTTTACCTATTTGGTGTTCTTATTAGAGAGCAACTTCTCAGCACACAAGAAGCTGAAGAAACGGGCACAGTAAGCTACTTTCAGAGGCAGTTTTTAAAATTATCTGCTAAAATCTTAGTTTTTAAGGCTGAAAAAGAACCTTCGACAAGTTGACCAGAGTTTTTATTGAATATAGAGGTCGAGAATCGGGTAACTTTAAAACCTGGCGTCCCATATCACAAAAAACAGAAAACATCTAGAAATGACGATAAAGAAAATTTAAAATTGAATATTCTGAGAATAAGAAAAAAGAAAGAAGATTGGAAATTGGAATTGGAAATTCAAGAAAAATGTCTTAAACTCAAAAAAGAATACGGCAGTGATTTTGTTTCAGACTAGTATCTTAAGTTTGTTTATATTTAGTGTTTGTGTATCAATTAATAGTATATTTACAATGACAATTACAAATAAATTTTTATTGTTCAATTACGGTATGAATAACAGCATTTCTTACAGCGAAGTTGTTGGCAATTCTTTGAATATTATTTATGTTATGATTATCTTCCACGTGTTGATTATTTTCTTCATTTTCTAGAATTATATTGTCATTCATATTTCTGCATATATTATGCAATATACACGTCGCAATTATTATTGGAATAGCCTTATTTACTGAAACTCTCAGTCCCAAAGACAAGCATGAGAACCTACGTTTAAGCACTCCAAATGTTCTTTCAATTGTGTTTCTTGTTCTTATGTGGGCACAGTTATATCTTCTTTCTGCTTCTGTTTGTGGATTATGCAAAGGCGTTGGAATATACCGCCGACAAGGATAGCCGCTGTCTCCCAATAAATATGTCTCACCAAATTCATTATTTTCAAATCGAGCTCTTACTAACGAGTTATCAAAAATGTGGCTATCATGTGAAGATCCTGGCCATCTTGCTACTACGTCCATTATATGTAAATTGGCATCACAAATTACTTGAATATTTAAGGAAAAGTATCCTTTTCTATTTCTATAGGCTTCAGCAGCATTTCCTCTAGGAGATTGTATTCGGATGTGGCTACCATCTATTACACCAACAACATTAGGAAAACGAGCTACGTTACAAAATTCTGTACAAATTTCCTGTCGTTTTTGCAAATATCTTGGCATTTTGATAAATATATTTCGAGGTCCAGCTATATCATGGCTAACTTTATGTACAATTCTGGATACGGTAGCTTTGGAAACATTAAAGTTGCATACATAGAAACGAAGCGTGATAAGTAATTGATTCATTGCAGATATAGATTTATTTCTGGCTGTTAGAGGTTTAATACGATTTCTAATTAAATCTAAAATAAAGCGAACAGAATCTTTTGACAATCTAAATCGATTCTTAAACTCCTCTTCATTATATGTATGAAATGGGTTGCATCTCATTCGAAAAATTCGAGGTCTGCGACGCCGACGTCTTATGGTTTGCTGCGGCTCAGACTGATCACTATTTGCACTAGATGCACTAGGCGAGCTTACACCAGACACAGATGATATGGAAGACATGACAAAAATATTAAAATAAACGCAAAGAGTGAATTTAAGAGCACTCAAACTTTCCTACTTTGAACCATACATAGACGTGAAAATTATACCTGTTTGACTTTAACTGTCAATCTATTCTGAGAGTAAAATTTACTTGGTAGAAAAACAAGGGAGTAATTTACTGTAAAGATTTATTAGCTGAATAAAGTTACTTTGCATTTATAATACGCAAAACTATGGAATAAATTAATTTACTCTCAAAGTAAAGATTTACTCTACAAGTAAACTTATTTGGTCTTTATAATACGCAAATCTATAGAGTAAATTAATTTAGTATCGAAGTAAATTTTACTCCTAGAATAAAAAGTTTTATAATACCGGCCATTGTGTTACAGTCTTTCTCCAGTTGAAACTTTCTTTAAGATTAAACCCAGAACCAGATTCCCACACAGCACAAAATGTTTAATGTATGTCTAACAGATATCCATAATGTCCATATTATATCCAGTCCATGAAGAATGTTGCCTGTATATCTAATGGATATACTTCGTGGATATTGAAATGAGAAATAAATAATGATATGAGGATGTTCGTAGATCTATCTTGTTTAATTATCATCTCTAGTTGGTAAAAACATAGTTTGAAATAAATATAAACACTGATTCCTGATGACTACTTTCCATATCTAATGTATATCCAGCAGATATCCATCAACATCCATAAAGAAATTCTTAGAAACCACTGCGAATTAAGAGCTCTGTTTAGACAAAATATGTATAAAATATATTATTACCAAAGAATATTTATAAGGTAAATATTCTTTGATATTACTCTTCAAGTTACCTTAACTTTTCCTTCACCTTATTAGATTTCCGTGAACTTAAAGACAAATATTGAATTATTGAGGTTTGTTAATGTTTCATGTGGGACTTCTCATTTATTTGCCAAGTATAATTTAACATCAAGTGAAATTATCAAACTAACATATAAATCTGATAAAACCTGAGTTGAGCAAAATCTTTCCTTTTGAAACTCGCGCCCATACACTGGCACATGCAAACCGCGCACACGTGACAGTATCCCAGGCCCAGACAACAATGGCGATTGTGTATTTACGGTATTGTATAGGTCGTTTTTGTTGATGTTTATTACATTGTTTAATAATACGAAAGGTAAGTTTTTTCTTATCATTTATATTTATGATTTTTGTGATATGTGATCGTGAAATTTTGCAGTCGGTTTCTAATTTGTTATGCTTGTACCAACGCCTAGAATAATAAAGAAAAATCGTGTAGTTATTGGTTTTATCGCCGTAAACTTACGTAACCTAACATTTATTGTATTTTACAGTAAGAAAACAAGTGCTGAGGAGAAAGCCAACGAGGAGAGGAAGAAGTAAATAATGAATGAATAAACTTTGCACGTGGAGTATCAAGCATTACATGCAATACATTATTGTATTCAATAAAACATTTTAGGTTGTATATAATTATTTTTCATGATTATTATTAAATGGTGATATTTATTGTTTTTTTTTACGAGATCTCATTTTACATTATTTTTAACGCCTGAACCTAATAATCTTTTTCCATGCTTACATTCCTATATTACATACATGTAGTAAGCATATGGGTAATTGTATTAGTTGGAGATAGTACTATTGGGTCACCTGTTGTGTAAACAAGATAGAAGATTGGATGTTATGGATATCTATCATGGATGTCTAATGTATATCCATTGGTTGTCTCTGAACTGTGTAAGATATCTGATGGATATATCAAAAGCAATCTCTATCGGATAACCATTGGATGTCCATGTGGATATCCATATTTATGGACATTAGGCGGACATCTGTATGTCCAATGGATATGTAATGGATATACATGTATATCCATTGGATATCCACCATGGATGTCTTTTGTATGTCTAATGGTTATGTTTGTGCTGTGTGGGTTTGATTTGAACAAACCATCTTTTTATCAAAACAATTCTAGGCTTAAATGTTTAATTGAAAATATGACAAAAGGATAAAATCATAAAAATTATGAATTCCATATATTTAGTGCAGATTGGTGATAGTGTCAAGTTTGTACTTGCAAATGATATTCGTCCTAACCATGAACTGATTAGTGAATCGAGTGTGCAACTACGTCTTTTACTATCTAACGACAATTCAGATTATTCTAATTTATCATCATGTTCAATAACAATAGTGATCATGTAGAAAAAGATTGTAAAAAGCCAGAAACAGAAGTTGCACGTAATATTGTTAAGGGAACCATGAAAGTACCAGTTAAGAAAATTGAAAATTTTGAATATTCCAATATTGCACTAGAATTTATTAAATCTACTAGTGCTTCCAAAGCTTATCAAGTAACTCGCTCTGGTAGAACTGTTAAACTGCCAAATAAATTAGATTTATAGGTATTTACAAGAATACTATTTAAAAGGGGGGGGGGAATGTTACATATTTGAAGTAGGTAGTATTGTTATTTTGTCAAAAGATTATTGCCCATTGGGTATTCGTCAAGATGTCAAAAACTCTGTCACTTTGTAATAAATAAAAACTGAGGTTTTTAATGGTAGTTGTATAGTTACCTACTCGTTTAATTAGTATAAAAATATATATCATTTTTGTAATCGGGTAATCAGACTAAAAATCTGTCAAATTTACCTTCTGTACTTTTTTATTACCTATCTAAAGATCTTCTACATCCCAGCTTTCTAAACTAAAAATTTTCTTACTTCTTGAAAGTTTAATAATCTACTAGCCTAAATTTAATTTCGTAAAGGTAAGACAATAACAAAAAGTTGAGTTTAGATGAGGCATATGAACTTGTAATGTGTTTGATTGTTGTGATAACGATCTTTGAGAAGATCAAATTCTTAAAAAAGGATTCTCTACGACTTGCGCATTCATTTAAAAAATTTATACTGTTTAAGTAGTCAAAATTATAAATCAACGTGTCGATGCCACTATATGCTCAACCAAAATGCAGGACCTCTTTGGGCGAATTTCTCAACGGTATAGTAGAACTCTTACACCGACTATCACGGGATGCAGCACTGATTTGCTTGCTTGCGAATATTTTTTTCATTGGCATCGACCACCTGCAGCTTTTTGTTTTTTGTTTAATTTCTTTCTTATTGTCATCTTGGTGACTTACATTTGTTATATTATATCGAACAATGTAACTAATTGAATGTTGGAGATTTTTACTTTCATATTCAACCACTTATTTACTACTAAGAGCGGGCTGTACCAACTACGTAAGTTCAAATTGTAATCGAGGTTTAACTCGCACGGCAGCGATTAATGTAAAAATAGTTTCCATGCAGTCAAATCTCGATTAAAATTTTAACTTAGTTGGTATGTACAATTCGCCCTAAAACTGCTTACCGAATCTTACTGGATGCATGAAGTTGATAAATGTGAAGTGCCTGATATATTCGTGGAGCTTTGAAATAATTAATTCAAAATTACATTACTTACAGGTTTTTAAAACTGTTAGGTACTTTATCATTCATTCATATCTATTTAATTTTTTATTTAATAAATAGGAATGATTAATCAAGACAGACGTTTCTAACTTACAAGAGATATTAAGTATTTTATAAAATAGGTTCTTATATGTGAAAACAATTGTTACAATCGAATAAGATTCCACTCTTACAACTAAAATTTATTTTGAGCTTTCGCCATTATTACTAGTTCGTTTTACAACCATTTTACTGATTGTAAAAAGTTCGATTGGTACGTCTTTTACATAATCGTAATTATATGATTTTAACTGATTGTCTTGCACATTCCCTGAGCTATTATATCCACTATCGGGTTGTTCTAAACGATTTTTAAAGTCAATTTCTTTCGCACTCTGAGGCGATACTAAAACAAACATAAATATATAGCCATAGAAAGCCATGGAAAAAATAACACTAACCTGGTATGTTTTGACTAAACCTTTCAAATTCAGAAATCTCTAATGGAGTATAATTTTTAGCTATAGACCAAGTCAAAACGTTTTGCATAGCGATATTTTGAACATTATCTATTTCCTCAACGACGTCTTCATTTTTCTGTGGCTGAGGATTTCTCGTTGCAAAATTACTATTTAAATGTTGGCTATATAAACCACCAAATATCTCTTCGGTGCGTTTTGTTAATGGAATTATAACTGCTTGTTCTGTAACGTTTGATGATGGTTCGTACACATGATGACTAAAGTGTTCTATTGTGCTTGATCCTGATGTACCTGCAAATTAGTTAGTTATTCATGCATATCACGAAACACGTAAAACACCAAGTGTGCTAAAGTCTGTGATATCTCAACATGAAACTTCTTTACGTAAACACAAAAATTAAAAAGAAATTACGTAAATATATAAAACTTAACGCAGATTTCTATGTGAAATTAATAGTATACAGACCTCACTATTTTTTGGTTATAGTAAATGGAAAAAAGTAAAAACCAAGATAAGAGAAGACCAAATCAAACAAAAGAAACGTTACAGTAAGAAGGGATCTCGAGCAAGAATTCTTGTTGCATGCAGCTCTAAGCATTAGGTGTCTTAGGCACAGCCTAAGAAAAAGAAGAAGAAGAAGAACCGCCAAAGTAATGTTGTCATCTAGACCCTTCAGGGCTATTCAATATCTGATGTCTGTTTTGGAGTTTGAAAGCAAGGATGCAAAAACAATGCTTGCTTAAGAACGCCAACATACTTTGAGCCGGCCCTTTTTATGTGCGTATAGTAACTACTACTAACTACATAGGAGTGTGCAATTATTTTACAGGGTGTATATAAATAGCTTCGAAAAACTAATAGGATAGATTTGTGGTGACTAAAGAACTGGCTTGTCAATGATAACCATAGAGTAGACTTGTTAACCTTTACAGTTAGAAGGTATAGTTGAATTTGTGCTCTTTTGGGATGACATCACAATCTTCCATCTTGTTTTGTCTTTAGTTAAACAACAGAAATAGAAAACGAATAAAAAAGGCACGCGTTTATTAATTTGTTAATTGACAGTGTGGGCATCAAGAAGGGAGTGTTTTTGCGTATTTTAGTTACTTTCAGAGTTTGTTTTCAAGTTTATTTCTGATTTTATCTAAGCCATACGTAAATTTACCAGATAATGACGTCATCCCAAAAGGATAAAAATTGGACTTTAATGTAATAAGCCTCAAATTTGCAGACGCTTGTTTACCATTAAATTGTTTGTTTATTGTCCGTTTGCAACGAAATCATTTTCCGCACCGAAAGTGTACCGCAATAATCTTCAATAACAAAATTCCTTTTCAGTGCAACTATTATCCCGTTTTTAATCGTGTGAAATGTTAATTGTACATACATAATTGTAATTATGATTGCATATTGTTGTAAATTTCAAATTTGATTGAAATTTATAGAATGAAATGACATTTTCCTCTTATCCTGTATATTCCCTCCGACGCATTATCATAATTGAAAGGGCACCAGTTTTAATTGTGAATGAAGGAGTTGTGTCCATATGCGTCTTGTCCTAGCCGTATTTTACCCTGCTTACACTGTAAACTAATACCAAACATAGGTTTTTGTTTAGTTTAATACAAAGTATCCTAAGGGTTTGTAATAGCATTGCTATTTGTAAAATATAACACAGTTTTATTTAAAAAGTGGCACATGTAACTTAATTTTCTTTAAATAACATCTTAAACAGAGTGTTAGTATTAATCTTGATAATTTCGTAAGGTGATGGAACGCAATAAAAGAGATGCACTTTGTCACATAAACTTATACTATCTAATAACATTCAATTTTTGAGCTACAGGGTATTAAAGTTTTTTTGTTCCTTCAATATCTTAAAAACAACATAATCTACTGAGCTGAACTTTCTTGGATCACTCTCTAGATGGGAGATCTTTCTTTTAGCAATTTCTTATGTTTGGTTTTTTCGTCAATTTAATAAAAAAAGTTACTGTATGTTTTGTGAGATGCATTGTTTTCGAGTAATGTTAAAGTCCTGCAGACCTATCGTTTAATGATACGATCTCGTGTTTCTCCAATAACTTGGAAAAGAGACGAAATATTAAGATACAAGTTTTTGTGTGACTGTGGATGTGAGGTGCTTACTCTGCAATTAACAAGCCGTTTAGTGGTGAATAACTATGGGGAGGTGAACGAGTACCTTATCCAAATAGGTGTATTGAACCTCCTAAAACAGACTTAAATATACTAATCTAGTTCGTTATTTATTTACACCCTGTAGAAATTTTATTAAATTGAAGATCATGCAACACAGAAAATATTGAAAGCAAAGTGAAACTAACATTATTACCTGTCATTTCCATTACACCTATTTGAGAAGTACGAACATGATATGGAAAGTTTTTATTGGCCATGGAAGGCATAGTAAGAATCTAAAATTAAGAATTATTTAAACGATCTTCAACCAGCATGACTAGCAAAATTAATTATTGTATGTTTTAGGCTGTATTTAAATAATAACAAAATAACTTGAACATTGATCTAATATAGTCAGCAAGATAGGTATACATTTTATCATTAAACACACATGTGTAAAAGTTTCAAAAATGAAAGGAATGGTATGTCTTGTATTTACCAAAAAATTCAAATGTCCTCCAAAAGTAATCAGTAACAATACTGCACATACTACAGATTCTCGTACCCATTTGTCTATATAAGAATTTGCAGAAAGTATAAAAGCTGGACCTGCGATAAACCATAACGTTCCGCAGATATTGAATGGATAATAAAAATTTGACTGTAACAGTATATTATAGATTATAAAATACTTTCCATTAAGACTGGATTACCTTTTCTGGATAATGCTTAAGTGTGAAAACTGTAGAATAGATAAACATCAACCACGCTATAATTCTCAAAATAATTAATCCATAGCCAGCGGGAGATTCATACAAGTATAATACCTCACCGGGATCAAATACCTGCAATTGTTTGATATGAATAGTTACATGATAAATCAAATATTTTGATGAATTTTTACTTTAGCTTCATAGACGAAAATACATATGTACGTCACTGAATACAAACACATAAATATGGTTAACTTTACACTTGCTGCAAGTGGTAATCGACCACGAGTTATAGTATAACCTTTCGCTAAGAGTAGGAGAAGCAGTAAAAAACACGTTTCTGAACATCCCATGAACATGGAACCTAAAAATACCAGTTGAACATAAATGACTAAGATTTAGGTAAAAAGTTACCAAATGTTTTAACAGCTATAGACCCAACGCCATTAACAGCATATTTCAAATAAGCAGCGTTTTGTAAAAGTACTCCAAAAAACTGTAAAGTTGCCGAAAATACATATAGTTTATATGTAGAATGTAACAGTTGCCGCGATTTCAACTCCATCGAGCACAAGACTATGGCTAGTAATAAAAATGAATACGCTATACAAAATGCCAGTAGTACTGGAAGAATATCTAAAACAATATTTTAATCAAATAAGATTTTGCTGCCTCTATTTTTAGAAACCTCATACAAAATTCATCAGCTGAGAAATGTTCATGCCAATAATCACCAGGTGGACCGTTAGTCATTAATATCTTATATTTCATATGTATACCCTGAAACAAATTGTTGATTGTTATAATATTAATTATATCGCGTGATTAAATTATTAAATTAAATTATTGAAATTCTTAGTTATACCAACCTTACTTCCGTTACAGTTACTAACTGCAACAAACCACCATCGAGCTCTGGAACTCTGAAATCTTCGTGCATTTTGACAAATTATTAATTTATTTGAATTTTTACGTGAGGGTGAATACACAGAGCGTTTTTTAATGATAGATAGTTTTGTAGGTGCTGCGAACTAGAACATAAAGAAAAAAATCACTTTAAATACCAATTATGTTTAAAAGTAAATGAAAGTAAACCATCATACTTTTCTTCACAACAGATTTTTGTATGGACTATTATCTATGTCACTACCTAAGGCCGCTTATGGAGTTTAGTTTGGTATAAATTACTAAGGACAGGCCGTTTGAACAACTTTGCTTAAATCAAAACTAGAGTGACCTTGCTAACTCTAAAGCGAAGGAGGGTTCGATTTACCAAATAGAATTCAGCCCGAAATTTAGTCTCTATGATTAAATTTGATAAGTCAAATCTAAAGGCACCATTGCTATTCACTAATGTCACGTTAGTATAAATCTTACCCGGGTGACCGACTAAGTTTGTCTAGACTATCAAGTTATACCTTGAGATACGCAAATGCAGACAATATTAATAACGCACATAACCTCAAACTGTATGTTCGTAAGTTATAAAAGATTTCTTAGATGGTTCTATTAGAAATCGGACAAAAATCTAAAATTAATAAAAAATTAAGACAAAGATTAAACAATATCGAGAATAGAATTGTATAAAGATTTATAAATTGAGCATCGAGTTGATTACTTTTATAAAGATGTTCAAGCAGATTGACAAATTTATCGTTAAATTTTATAGAAACATTCTATTGACTGAGTTTGATGCACTCGCAAGTTCAATTTTATTATACGAAACAATAAATCTTTTCTCGTGCACCTTAATTATAAAATTTATATTTGCAAGTTTGAAGCCTTTGGTATATACGAGGGCTGTTTGACGGAAGTGTGACATTTCAATAAAGAACAGGTTTAGCCTAGATTTTTTTTATTATTTTTCAACATAGTTCCCTTCAAGTGCTACACACTTAGTCCAACGACTTTCCAATTTCTTTAAGCCGTCTGAGAAATGTTCTTTTGGCAACTCGTCAAAATAGGCCTGCGTTGCAGCAATAACCTCTTCATTTGATGCGAATTTTTTTCCTGCGAGAGATTTTTTCAAATTCGGAAATAAAAAAAGTCTCTTGGGGCCAGATCCGGTGAGTATGGTGGATGGGGAAGCAGTTCGTAGCGTAATTGTACCAATTTAGCGGTTGCAATTGCAGATGAATGAGATGGGGCGTTGTCGTAATGAACGAGCACTTTCTTACGTGCCAAATGTGGGCGTTTTTTCTTTAAGATAACATCAAAACGGGTCAATAAATCAGCATAATATTGGCCAGTTATTGTTTTACCCCTTTCCAAATAGTCAATATGGATTATGCCTTTAGAATCCCAAAAAATAGTCGCCATGACCTTATTAGCCGAGTGACCAATTTTAGTCTTCTTTGGTGCACGTTCGTCTGGTGATATCCATTGTTTCACTGTTCCTTTGTCTCAGGGGTATGGTGGTGGATCCAGGTTTCGTCAACAGTCACATATCGGCGAAAAAACTCAACTGGATTACGTTGTAACATGACCAAACATTGATTTGAAGGTTGAACACGAATTCTCATTTGGTCCACTGTGAGTAATCGCGGCACCCATCTTGCCGATACCTTTTTAATATACAAATGTTCGTGTAAAATATTATGCACCCGTTCGATTGAGATGCCAACAGCATCAACTATCTCGCGCACTTTCAAACGTCGATCAGCCATTACCATATTATGGATTTTGTCAACGATTTCCTTAGTAGTGACCGTTTGTAAGGGCCCGGGGCGTTCACCATCGTCAGTGCTCATACGGCCAGTTTTAAATGAATTAAACCACTTGGAAACCATTCCATGCGATGGAGCAGATTCACCGTAATATTTCCGTAATTTCTCCTCAGTTTCTTTCACTGTTTTTCCACGTAAAAAATAATGTTTAATTAAAACACGAAATTCACGTTTTTCCATATTTACAAAATAGCACAAACTTGACTGATTTCTATGACTGCCAAATGTATACTATTTCACAGATTGACATGAAATCTGGAGGTTAAGCCTCTAAAAGACTGACGTATATGCTAATGTTTTCGATTTACCGATATCAGCGCCATCTAGCGGAAAGTCACGCTTCCGTCAAACAGCCCTCGTATTTATCAAAGTTTTAAACTATCGAATCAAGAATGATCGTCATTCATAACTGATAAATACTGTTTAAAGTCTAGACGACCTGATGGAAGGTAGAGGTCGGGAATGAGCCATCGCATGGGGCTTGCTAGATTTTTCAATTTTACTAAAATTTGTTTTTCTTCTAATTTTCAGTTAACATTTGAACAACCAAATCTAGAAAAGCCAAATAACGTAAGGATATAAAGTACAGGGCACCTTTAGCGCATGCATATTGAGAACATTAAGCTTAGCAGTACCCTGAACATTTCGTAGCACATTTTATAACAACATCGGTTGTACAATTAAATAGTTACTTCTCTTATTTACTTTTGCTACTTTTAATTCAATAAATATCTACAATGCTACTTAAGTGTAATTACTAGCATACAGTGTGTTCATTTGGAAACCATCCACCCTTAATATCTCGTAATAAATAAGAACATCAAAATAAAAGAAATACGTCAATCTATTTATGGAGGAAGACATTCAAATACATAGTTAACTCATTCATAGAGGTCGCTGTGTTCGCTCTCTCACACGTAACCTCAAAATCTTAAATGACGTCCCACCACTTGTAATACATCGTTGGAAAGAAAATAACAACAGCAGTTGTTTGGTGAAAGCAAAATCCAAATCAATGCATTTGATCGGAAGTTATAGCACAAAATGTCTCCTTTAGTTAAGAATTTAAATCGCGTTAAACAAGTAAATAAATGCATTTCAATTGTCTTGGTACTTAATTTGGATACAGAATAATGAACGTAGGTATTTTAGTTGATTATTGTAAATTGAACTGGCAATAGAAGGTAAAAACAGAAGTGAAGGAACACCACAAAATAAACAATACCTAAACGAAGCAACTCATGTTAATAGTTCAATTCATCTTATGCAATTCAAAACACGCGTTAGGTTAGATACTGCCTTTACAGAGTTGCCCATTTTCTCTTGTTTCTTTTCTATAGTTTTAACTTTCTATTGGCAGTTCAATTTAAACTATCCAATTAAAGATTTTAATGTTTATCCGTTTATATCTGAAATAAGCATCAAAACAATTAGAATGCATCGTTTTACTTGGATAACGTGATTTAAACTGATTACTAAAAAGATACTTTTGTAATGTAATCTTCAATCTAGTACACTGATTTAAATTTTGTTTTTACCAAAAGATTGCTATTGTTATTCCCTTTCCAACGACAGATTAAAAATGATGAAAAGCAATTTAAAATTTTGAGGTTATGTGTACGAGAGCGAACACAGCGACCTCTATGACTGAGTTAATTATGTATTCTAATGCCTTTTCCCATAAATAGATTAATGTGTCTTTTTTATTTTGATATCTTCATTTGTTTATTTATTAAGGGTGGATCGTTTTAAAATGAACACACTGTATACATACGTTCAGAAATATAAGTAACTACAACTTGATTCCTTGAACCTTAATAAATCAAACATCATAGTTAAAACACCAATTTAGGAAAATACTGTACATTTCTGACTACAATCAACAGTAAAAGTTAAGGTAAATAAGAGGGAGAGTGAGGCATGTAAGAAGATCTAGAAGAATGTGACAAGTACAGAAATAGTCCTAGCTGATAATGTAGAATTAAATCTTTCAAATTCTTGAAAATTGAAATGAATACTTACATCAATGTCGGTGTAATTAAAAGTGCTGTTATCATTGGTACGATTTCCTTCTATTTGGTTTTCTAATAAATCATCAACCGTGCTTTCGTTTGATGAACCATAGGTCTCATTTATCATATTACTAGATTCATTGAATTTAGTACTATCTGTAGTACTGGCAGTAATTTGTACTTCAGGGATATAATATTGTTTTCTTGGTTTTTTAGTAGAAGGTACTTTGTAATTTTGTGTTGAAGTAACGTATTTTGGTGTAGGAGTTGTTAATATAGACTGTTCTACGGCAATACAACCTGCTAAATCTCTATAATGTGGATATTGAGTAGTTAAATTTATGATTTGATTTTGTTCTGGATGCAAAACTGCTTCCTTTTCGTAACAAGTCTGGAACAAATCAATCATTTACTCTTGGATTTTTAAGTTTGTGATACTAATTATTACCTTATTAGTTTTATAAACAGCCGGCCACTGGTCCTCGGTATCATAGTATAATAATAAATTAGGACTACCTTCGTTCTCGTTGAATTCGATGTTATATTCGAATTCTCCTCTCTCAGATAAAAAGCAAAATCTTGCTAAAAATACCCAACTCTACAAAATAAAACATAATATTAAAAAGAATTTCTAAAACATTCAGGACTGAAATGTAATCTCCCTTGTATAATTAAGGGAAACAACTTTTTGTTGTATTGTCACGAGAGTTTGGATGGGTACGTGCCCATTCTGAAGAAGATTGTGCCCACTCAATTTTGCCAGTACCGTTGATTGATGCTGGACTATATTTGTAAATCAAATCATTTGTTGGATTTGTAATGTGTATGGATCACTTTTGTGAAGACGACACCAAGATATTTTGTTATGAATGAACGTAATCTGCAAACTTTATCATCAAAAATGATGTTTTTAACCTAATAGTTTCCGTTTCGTAATTGGTGCCACACGCTGGTCACCCATACATACAATGATACGGGAGAATATTCCGTTACATGCTTTATTATAAATCAGGGTTTTAGTAAGTAAGGCAAAACTATGAGAATAACCAGTACAGTAGCTGCCACATTTCTGCTAAGCGTTTAGCTCGTTCAAACTTCAATTAAATTTTCTGGTAGTTCTTCCTAGCTTTCTTCCAGTTTTACTTGTTTTTCTCCTACATATTTCACTAGTTTCCGAAGATCAAGAATACTATACCATATGAGTTGTTACATCATATGATACAGCATAAAGTTAGGATTCAGCTTGTTTTAGATTACGACAAAAAGCCTTATAAGAAAACAAGAAAAAGACTATCTAACAACAAACGAGGAACTTTGCAGTAACACGACAATATTACAATGTACAAAATATAAGAATGCACTACCTAATTTAATTTTGAAAAACTGGAAGCCTTTCGATGATAAAGTGTTGGGAATAAATTACTAATGCATTAGCAAAAAGTTTTATTATTGATTTCAAACTGAAAATAGCCTTGAATTCGTGCGGAGTCCTGCAGAGGTAGAATTTAAATTAAATAACAAAAACCAACTTTATAGATTTTGCAATGGAAAATAAAGTAATTTCTTTAAAAGGAACATGGCCTCTATTATGAATTCTTTGAGAAAAGAACTATAATTTTAATAAAGATAATATTTATTGTTCTAATACATTTAATAAATGTTTTTTTTTAAATTTTCAAAAAATACTTTAATCAAAGTAGACAAAATGAAGAATAATTATAGTGAAAGGTGCTCTTATAAAAATTCCTTTCTATTTTTAACAGATTTTTTTTCAATAATGCCTTAAGAAACTTTGTAACTTATTATGGTTTTAGAGAAAAAACGAAATCGTTTTTATAGAAGCTGAATGTGAATTGTGAAAGTAAAAATGTGTTGTGCAAAAGCGATCGTAGTGTTTTCAATTTCAGATGGAAGCGGCGGCGTATCCTCATAAAACATCTAGCCATCGAGATGTTAATAGAGCTGTAGCGCTGGCTTTATTCTCGGCCCCGATTAAATGATGGCGAATGGAAAAAGAGAGTAAAAAAAAGAAGTAAACAAATAAACAGAGAGCTTCCATTACATTCCCCAAGACGAATTGTGACACGATTTCAAAACCGAGATAGCGTAGGGCATCTCTTGGTTACACTGAGGAAAAAAGTTGAGCTTATGGAAAATGCTGTTGGCCTTTGTAGGCAAACGTTGCTAGCTATAAATCAATTATGGAGTAGATTCCAGAACATCCTCGATAAAGTACAGAGGATCTCTAGATTGCAAACTCTTTCCTATTCAATCGCCTTCTTTGAGCAGTGTCCAAGCAAGAATTTCGCAAAAACCTTAATCGAGAGGTGGAAAAATCTTTTCGAAGAAAATCCTCTCTTTTATTCGGACCAATCTTATTCAATTTTAAATCCCATTTGAAACTTAGAATTTACAGTAGGTTCTTTAAGTTACGTCTACCAATTTCTAAGGACTTTTACTCTGACAATTTTTTGTAAATTGTGTTTTATCATGACCAACTCAAGCCCAATTTTTCGGTTTTCCAAAATTCGTCCTACCTTTACAGTAGTATTACAAAAGATATTTTCACAGCAATTAATTGTCCGGGTTTTTATCAAATCACGAC
>VTPC01002535.1:19373-29765 GCA_011009095.1 Ignelater luminosus | reverse complement strand
ACCGGTTATGTTTAGTAATGCGTATATTAATCAAACGATCGGTTTTTCCAATGTATATTCCTTTGAATGACAGCGTTGAATGTTTATCCTTAGGAAAAAATCAAAACTCAATTTCAGAAAAAACTGAAAATAGTCTTGTGTTTTCGTGTTATTCTTACGCGGTCCATCACCTTAAAAATACAGTAAAAAGCAGTGGAAATGGTGCGAGCGCATTCTGCGAAAAGGGGTCAAAGCGTTACTTGATAACTCTGTTTGTATCTTTCTTGTTGCAGCCATTGTTAAAACAGCAAATATGTTAGATGCTGTTAGGTGAAACGGAAATTGACCAATAAACAAGTAGACGACTGATAAGTACATCAGAAAAAAAAGTAAACTATCATTCTACTCAAGTTGATTTTCCATCTTGACTTAGAAGGTGTGGAAGAATAACCACGAAGTCGGGAACCAGAATTCTAGTGAAGAAAAAAGTTACATCAAAACTGGCCAAAAGATCTTCCGACTCAAAAATAAGTTTCGATATTACCTAACAAAATATGTGAAGACGTTCTTCCAGTATAATTACCTCTTCAGGATGTCAGCGAGTTATTTCATCAAGTTATAAATTGGGAATACTATGTGTTGACGATAGGTCGAAGAGTAATATCGTTTTGTGTGTCTTTAGAAAACCGTACTACTTTGGTGCTATCATCACGTGGTATACTTGACGTTGAACCTCTTGAGACGTATTTTGTCGAGCGAAAGTGCTTAGCTGTTTCCAGTTTGACCAGTTTTGCACTCAGACACCACGGTCAAGTTCAGATATTTTGATAGCAACAGTTGCTTTTGATGTAAAAAGATGCGACGACAGATTTACAATTTTTTCTGTTTGTAGTAAATACCCCGATTCTTCCTAAATCTATCAGTTGATTGAATCTCCAAATGTAGTTTCTTTGGTCAGGTTTCGAGCCCTCTCAGCTTGAAGGTAAGTAATCTTGTCAGGGAAAAATAAAAACTCACACGTATCCTGATAAGAATAACATCAATAACGATGCAGGGTATCCACTTCCCACCCATGATTACTATCACGACCGTTACAATTAATCAATCCCTTTTGTGCATATAAAACCCACTTTCTTCATTCCCGTCAAAAGAATTTTGCCTTTAACGTGGTTTACACGTTGAGTTCCTGTGATCTTCTTTAGTCTCCCGAAGAAGCTCCTTATATGAAAGTGAGCGAAACTTTGAGTATAGTTTTTAGTTCAACAATGGCACTGTCTAATCTCAAAAGAAGTTTTGCTATGAAAGAGGAAAACACAATAGTATTTGTGTGAGTGGAGCACGTACTTACCAGTATGAATACGTAGATGCATATTATAAGCCACCCTTTGATTAAATCTTTTTGGACAATTCGGGCAAGCATATTCTTTTCTATCGCGGTGAATTTTTAAATGGCTGCTGAGGTAACCTCGGTCGTTGAATACTTTACCACATTCAGGGCAACGAGCTGCAAATTCTTTTGTACCTTCGTGTATAGACCTGAAATAAAATTATAACATTTTAACTATGTTCAAAATGAAATTTATATTTTTATAGTTTGTTTTGTGTTCATGATTTATAAGAAATTTCTGATTTGCTTTGGTCATATCAACGCACTCTTGAATTTATGCCCAACTATCTAGAATTACATGTTTCTTAAAGATTGAAATGCTTAGTTTTCGTTAGACAGCTAGCGTCGGTAAGAGTTTGGGCCGGAATTACTGTGTTTACAAAAATTTAATTATTGATCAAGGTATCACTGATATATACGACATACAACGTTCTGGAAATTGTTGCAGGGTAAGTACACATCTTGGAAACTTACAAAAGATGGTATGGTAAGTCTGCGAGGTTACATGATGTTAAAGCAACCTTCCACTGAATTCATGGTCATTTTTCTGTCATTGTTTTCCTCGAAGATTGTCCTTCTTAGACTACAGTCCCTCAAGTAAATTTAAACTTTTGTACCCTTTTATTCCGTAAAACACAATACATTATTAAGAAACCTAGTTTTCAAACTGATTTTTGGGTCCCCATAACGGTGCACTTTGTTGCAGTCGCCTTGCTAACCCAATATCTGAATACATATCAGCTATTAAAGTACCAGCAGCAGCTAGCATTAGGGTATGTAGGAGAATTCTGGAGTGTATGAGTTAATGTTACGTATAAATACTTAGTGTCGATAGTTTTATGTAAACGGAAAATAAAAAAAATAAAAGTAAAATAAAAACTGAAAAGTTACAACTTAGAGATGAAATAAGTTTCTACAGCAGAACTCGTCAAAAATGTAACAGAATGTGTTTTGTAAAATTAAGTATCATTTCACGTCTAAATCTCATTTATCACTAATGATCAATCTACAATAGCATATTTGGGTTGCAAAGAGGTGTTGAGATTCAAGAAAAAGCAGAATAAATCCAGTTTGTTGTTTTAGGTCTATTTTATTCCAATTTATTTAGCCCAATTTCTAGAAATAGTTTCGAGATAGACCTCATGCTAAAGAAATGATAGGCATGATTTTGGGAATATTCTAGGAATAACCGAAGAAAAATATGTCCTCCGGAACTAGTTCTGCACAAGCGTCTTAATGAATTGTGACAGGCTTGCCGGTAGATTTTCCAATGTACCAACCAAAAAATACAGTGACTTCTCATCCAGTAAGAGACAATAGAAAAAAATAAATCTGAAACAGGCATTAGAATTAGATTAATGAAATAACCAAAGGAATCAATCAACTAACTACGGAATTTTGTTGCTCACCTAACCTAACCTAGCTAAGGTATCACACACATCAAGGGTTAGTAAAAAACATGTAAGAAATTCAACAATTCATTGAAAAAACTCCCTGTAAGAATATCACTTTAATCAAATTGCCAGCAATAAAAAGAACAAAACACTTAAAAAATGCACTAGATACTGTCTTAATTAGGACAAAAAGTATTTTTTGTTTACACTCCTTTATGAGGATGTAACACTAGCATAAATCTTGAGAGGAAATCTCGTGCGATGAAACCAAATAAGAACATTGAAGTAAAAGTAGATTTTAATTAAATGTTTTTACTCGTGGAATTCTTTCAGACAAGTTAATAAGTATGCTTATGAATTATGTTGTGCTTAACTTAATTTAACTAAAAAAATACTAATCATGTTAGAAAGGGATTTCAAGTGCACTCCCACAGTACGCTGATCTTATGTTATTTTTGATTATTAGTTTTATTACACTCTTACAAAATAAATTCGAGTTTGTACGATGGAATGTAATAAAATTGCATGCGCGTGTGTATCGTAGTAATCATATCGTGCCTTGAAAAGACGATTAATGAAGGATATCAGCACTCCAAAGTTAATTAATAATAATAATTATTAATGACATAACCATAATGAATTATAGGTGTTTCTCGAGTTTGTAGGGTAGTAGGGAATTAAGTTGTATGTATACTTTTTGTTTTACTTGCAGTGATCGATGGCTTACAACTATTATTATTAATTTCTTGAGTTGAACTTTAATTAATTTCCCATCAAAATTAGACGTTATAATATTTTACATAAAATGATAACGTCCAACTTACCTATGATACTTATAATTCCTAAGTTGGCTGAAAGATTTCCCACAGTCCTGACACTTGAATGGTTTTTGTTTGTCTGTTTTGCTCTCTTTTTTAACAGTTTCTTCGTCTGTTTCTGAAGTTCGAGGCGAATTTAGATTTTCTTTACTTTCCGTTTTTAAATCAACATTCACCCTGGGTGCTGTCAATGTTTCATGATCACTATGTTTTTCTACTTCACGTTGATAAATGACTGACGGCGATTTTTCACAAGCCTTCAATTTCTGTTCGTCTTCGGCTTCCGCGTGAACTGGAGATGAGCCCGAGGAATTTACCGGTGGAGTTCGCAATGCTGCCGGTGCAAATGTTGCATTTGTTCGATTATGAGACAGAAACGTTTCTTTTTTCCCTGAGTATGTATGATTATTTATGATGGCATTTGTTAGATATGGCGGATTAATAGGACGGATTTGAAAATTATTATTAGTATCATTTTCTTCAACTGATGTTTCTTTTGAAGCATGCGGAATTAGCTGCAAAAAAATAGAAATTAGAAGTTCTTAGATTTATTATATTTCTTTGACTAGTTAGTAAAATTTTCCATGGAGAGTGGTTAAATGACAACATGTTAGGCAATGAATTATGATAGCTATTTAAATTTAAAAACGTTGTATAACGGTAAATATTAAATGGCTTATTATAATGCGTGTTGTCAAAATTATTAGAACTCTCTATGATGTATAAAGAGTTCTTATGTCTTTTCAAATATTTGTTCATGTTCGAGGACGTGCTTAATAATATTTTGACAGCTGGTAGGAAAGAAATCTAATCAGATATTCAAATCTAATATTTATTAAAAGCTTCATTTTACAAATTAACTCTTCATCGTTTTCCCATTCAAATTGTTCAAAGTTGTTTATTATTGTTAGCAGGCTTTTATTCTCTTCTGTGGAGCATATAAGTATAAAATAAAACACAATCTTTTTAATCTAAGCTATTAGAATGTATCAGTTTTTACAAAGTTACCTTCTAGTAAGATTCGTTCCTTTCTCGCAAAACAAGAGAGGAAAACGGCATTCTTCGATTTTGCATGACTTGCTGAAAATTCTTACGATTCTTTAGTTAATTGTTTCTTCTTTCGTGCTAGAATGATCTTATCAAAGAAATTATAAGTTTGATTAAATGCTCTGAATGAAATCTTCCCACAAATGCAGCCTACGGTATAACGTGCTAAATAATTAGGCAGGGCTAGATCCAGGCCCGTAGCGAGAAGTAAATTTAAGATTTTTACAGACGACTAATTTGAATAATTTTGTTTTTTCCCGTATGACGTTTTAGATTTTTTTAATTTTTTCCAGAACGAGAAACATTTCTGCTTTCCCTTTCCTACGGGTCTGGCTAAGTTTTATTTTTTGCATATCATGAAGTATGAAATAACAGCCCTAAATAATCTAATAAAACTAACAAATGTTCTAGATCCACCCAGTTACACCATGAAACAAGTTTTTCTCATGTGTATTTGTATTGCAAAAAATCTCATCTCCAGAACTGCTTCGATCTACACTACTGATGATGTATTGTCTGACTAAGATATGCAAAGCAATATATTTTTCTATGTATAATTTAACTGAACATTATATTAAGTAACATTTCATGTAAATTATTGTTTATCGCATCATAGAACTCTGAACCTACTTGTAAGCTTTGATGTCACTACTGTTTACTTCCCATCCGTGACTCGATGACTTTCGTTCTGTAGTTACTTATGGAAAATGTCACATTCTTACGTCAAACATTAAATGCAAAAATTACAGAAAAGTTTTTTTGAATTTCTTTATAAGATCAAAAGATTCTTCTTTCTCCAAAAAATAATTTCCATAGTCATGCGTTCAGGGGTATTTATAAAATCGTTATTTCTAATCGTTCTGTAAATATTCGTGTTACATAACAGATAAATTGTGAGATTCTACCATAAGTTAAATACCAGCGTAAAATCGACCACAACACATTATTCGACAAATCGAAGATTCTCGTTAAATCCTGTTTGGTCACCATAATTCAAAATTTGACGAACCAATAAACTCTTAATGCTAATCAAGACAGTAAAAGCCGGATGGTAGCGATTCTTACTTATTTTGTAACTCTGATCATTAATAATATAGTAAAAAGCAAAATTAGACTCATGTCAGAATATTGCCACATTTAAAGGTTTTGGTCAAAATTCAGTTCAATTTGATTTGGAACTTTCTTTAAGATTTTAATCGAATTTACTTCTATATTCTTAAACAAACCAAGGCATGATTTTCCTGGTTTTGAGAAGCTCTTCGAGTTATCAAGGCAGTATGGGAGAGAATATTGCCTTCCTGCAAAGCGTGTTTTATTAAAATATCTTTAGACAAGCGCATTCGAGACGGTCAACCAAGAACGGATCAAGTTAGTCATGTTACTCACTTTATTTACCCTTAGAAACGATTATTCTCAAAAGCCCAATTCAAGGAAATGTCTCTGTGATTCAGAATACTTGGATCTTAGTTCAGTGGTCGTGAAGCAGAAAATTAGTTTGAGTAAAAGACTTATATTATATTTTAAACACCTTCTAGTTTCTAGAAATGCTGGAGTGGTTGCACTTCAATTATCGTTTTGGTTTCTCTTAAAATTAACTGAACTTTGAGCCACATTCCGAGTTCAGCATTTTAATATTTGTTAGGTTTTTGCAAAAGGGATTTATGTAGGACTGAACTTTCATGATCTAATATCGTATCTGTGGAATCACCGTCTTGTATCCAATGTGCTCTTATCTTATACCTTGTGTGTGTGGTAGTAATGAGGTGTACATAAGCAATATACAGTATGCCCATTTTATAGGTCTTCCCCTGAATGTTTGGGAATAGGCAACATGTCTTACAATTCAGAGCTGACTTTCCTTTAAAAAGTTCAACCCTTGTTAATTGAACCATAGTTTGCCGTGAATTTAAAAACTGACAAGAGTCAACTGTTTGACATTTTGGTTATATTTCCTGTACAAACCTGGTCGGTCAGTTTGTTTACTTTTTTTTGTTAAATAAGTTTTCTTGTTTATTATTAAATTCTTAAGGTTTTTTAATATTTATAATTATTCTTATTGTGTTTTCTAAAAAAGCAAATTTAACCAGCATAAATTGAGGAATCTTGACATTGACATGTATGATAGAAAACAAACTATATAAACTTGATCCATTTTGTTTTTAAAATCTGCAATTACACAAAGATATCCTTGAATTGTAAGACGTGTTGTCTATTCCCAAACATTCAGCGGAGTAAAATGGGCATACTGTATATCACTGTTTTTTTAAAAACAATCTTATCTGTCATTCAGAGCAGAGTGAGCATGCATAGTTCAAGACCACATGGTGTTCACGATCAAGTACAGCTAAATTCTTCACACGAGATTGGTGGAATAAATATGGTCGGGGAGAATGAATCCATTTCATTCCATAACAGGCCAGGTTGCAATGTGCAATGGAATGCAATTTTTTCCTCGCATTGAGAAAAAACAAAACCACTAGACAGAAATCTAGATTTTTTTTGTATAATGGGGCGGTAAAGTGCTATTGTCACAAACAAAAAGTTTCATACCCTCTCATCAGTCACGTCAAGTGAGGTTAGGTTAAGTTAAATTAAATTAGGGTAGGTTAAATCAAGATATGTGAGATGAGGTTAAGTTAGATCAGATCAAGTTAAGTTATGTTAGAGGCTGGGTTAGAAACAAGGTTAGGTGAAATTAGGTTAAGTTGCGTTAGAAAAGAAAAGTCAACGGTAGACGCAATTAAGAAAATACTAAAGATGATAGACAAAATTAGAGAGAAAGCATATCAAAAAGGGAGTAGCAATATTAATATATTTATACATTGAAAATGCGTTTGATTTGACTCTATAGAATGGAATAATAAAAGCTTTAAAAAGTTATGGAATCAGTAACTACTTGATAAAGTTAATGGGGATAATGAAAGATAGAAAATATGTATCACAAGCAGAGTCGCACAGGGGTCAGTATTAGGATCCCTACTGCGGTCCACGCACACTACGACTCATGCCAAAAATGCTCAATATAATACCGCTTTAGTGGTAGCCGCAAAAGCAGTAGACATTCTGAGAACAAACCCGAACAATGCCGTTGCGAGAATAGAAAGGGCAATAGAGGAAAAGAAACTACAGCTCGCAACAAAAAAAAAACTAAATGGTAATGAGAATAACAAGGGCAAACCAAGGAAGCAGACAAATTATCTCTAGCACTATCCTGCTAGACCTAATGATTGACTAGAACATACAAATGGAACGGTAATAAAAAACAGAATAGAATATAAACCATAGAAAATGGAAAAGGAAATGGAGGAGAACTAAAACTAAAAGAAGTTGAACAAATAAGCTGCTAATCAGAGATATACTTTTGAGGATAAGTCGTAAACGTGAAAAAGTGAGTGTCTTCTTTCAAGCGAGATTGAAATATGATAGTATTGCGAGAAAGTAGATATACCAGAGCGCACGACTATATAAAGGAAACTACAAAGCAAAAAGAACAAACGATGTAGACATGAAAGTAGACAAGAGGCAAGTACACATATAATAAAAAAAGTTAAGGCTTAGGTCAGGTTAGAGGTTAGCTCAGGTTAAGGGTATGGTCCATATGCTGATCGGTTTATAGTTAGTTGGTCCGTAACTGATAGTGGGTTTGTACTATTGGTTGCAAATAGCGCCTAATTTTTGACTTTTTTGGCCTACAGTTCAATTCAGTAAAAGAGGTAGATGAAATTTTTCATATTGCAAACTGAGCTTTGCTTGACAGTCAGTATTTGTCTATTTGATATCTTATTATCTGTCAAATATAATTGCTAACTTATTCATTTATAAATGGATAGATATGTTAACTTCGTTTCTAATAAACCATACTCATATTACAAAAAATTAAAAAAATCACGCCAACTTGTTTTTTACATTTCTGTTTTTTTTTTATAAATCCAACCGAATAGTTAACCAGGTTGATATACGGTCCATACTCTAAGTTAAATTAGGTTAAGTGAGATTAGATTGGGTATGTAAAGTTAGGTTGGGTTAGAGATTAGATTAGAAGTTAGGTTACAGGTTATGTTAGAGGTTGTTACATTAGGTTAGGTATTAAGACAGCCGATTAAGAATTCCAAAAGTCCAAAACATGTAAAGTCTTCAAGTTTTGATAGATGTAACTAACTATTTATAGCATTCACAACAAAAGCCTACTTGAAAAGGTGGAGCTACACTAGTTAGAGAAGAAAGCAAGAATATCAGAAACAACAACAATAAGGGATAATGGACATATTTATGTTTCAATTCTATTGAGAATGTAAGGTATCTCTATATCTGCAGTATAAACATACACGCCTATGTCATCTTACTCCTTCCAATTAAATATTTGTTGATCATAGAGAAATTATCCAATTTGTAATGTTGAGAAACATATAGGACAAAATAGGTTTTTTGTGTTATGCGTCGTTATGAAAATAGAAGTAATGTATAATAATGCATTTATAAATTCCCACAACTCAAACTTTACAACATTCCTTATAAATCTAAAAGCGGGATTTCCAAACTAGCACGTTGCATTTTATTACAGCCACAAAATTTGTGGAATTTATTAACAAAACTTTAATGTCATAAGCATAACTTCTCGTCGCTGCGGTTATCTACCATTCACTTTGATTATTATGAAACTTATGCCATAAAATCTTTTTTAATAATAATGTATTTCAATAAATTACTTGTAATTAAGATTCGTTTTATTACTGCTTTTAACACTTTGTAACAGTTTTTATAAAATTTAGAAGCTTATGGTATTTTAAAAGTAAACCTGGTAAATGCTGAACTCAATTTTGTCAACGGGATATCTTAAGTATCTTAATATGTACTCCATTTTAATACTAAAAAATGCAAAATTATAAAAAGTAAAGCATTTTCTAAAATTCTCTATACTTTTAGCAATTCACAGTTTTTCCGTGGACAGCAATTTTATTGATTTATTATAATTTGAAATTATAAGTTTACCAAGTTGCATGTTAGTCTGTTCTAATCTTCACACTTACCAAACTATCATTTATTACTGAGTAGTCTTCACGTGGATCAGCTAGTAAAGGTACAACTCTAGGACACCAAGGACTAGGAAACACACGATTGTATAATCCCTTCTTTGTAGCAACCGAGTTACTTTTTTGCAGTGACGAAATCGGCATTAGGTTTGGAATTTTTCGTAACGAGCGTTTGAATGGAATCTCTTTAGTTAAATCTTTTATTGATTGAAGATAATTCGTAGATACTTCTTCTTCGAATGAAACTTCTTTATTTGTACTAAGATCCATCTTAATTAGATGTTTATGCTTTTCTAAACCATCGCAATCTAATTGAAGTCTCAGAAATGTTGCCGTGCTTAGAAATTCCGGTAGATTATGAGCAGATATGGTTGTACTTCCGTTGTAGATATAATCCAGTATAAGCGACATTGTGTTTCCGTTGACATCTGGGAATATTAACACCGTTGTATCAGCTGAATCGTGTAAAAGCAGTTCCTGTAAAATTTATAATTATAATTTACTAACACAATAATAATCATCTTTGGTAACTAATTTTATATTACCGAAACTTTATCTGCTATGTAATTATCCTAGATAATAATAACGGTAACTTTCAACAGAATTTTTTGCTTACATTCTAATTGCATTGCAGGTTACGTATTACGCGATTGTATATGATAGTGTGAGTTAATGTAATAAGTTATTAATAACTAATAAGTGATTTCTTTCAAGCACTTTATCAAGCTTTTACTGCG
>VTPC01002534.1:0-36084 GCA_011009095.1 Ignelater luminosus | reverse complement strand
TCCGTTTCTCACACCGCACACGTGTCTATTTTGTGTTATTCCATCTTTAGTAGTATCTCGTTGTCTTTAGTTGTCCACCACATTATATTCTAGCAGGCTGCCCTTAGTAAGTTTTCTCTTCATCGTTGTTTTTCCAACGACTTTCTATCCGTATTCGTTGTCCTGTTTCTTGCCGAGTTCAACTGTTCGATTTCGTGGCTGGTTGTTTAATTTGTGAGTAAACAAACAAAAGTATCAAAAAATTTTCAAGAAATGATCAAGACAAGATTTGCCACATTTCTTGAAAATTGTGTCAAGACAAGATTTATTGGCTTTGGAGGACAGATAACATTGCTTAGAGCAGTTCTTCTACTTTTAACTACTGCAAGTATTACTTAATTGTGTTGCTTTCGTAAACCTGTAAATATTTTTACTTTTGTTCTGCAACCTTCAGTCTTAAAATTTTTTCGGTTGTTCAGAAATTTTTTGTTTTTTCTTAGGGATCTACACAACTCTTTATAATGACTGCCATAATTTGCATTTTGTTATGGTTACATGTCACAAGTGTTTTGTTATATTCTAATTTGATGATATCACAACGCTTTATCTAAACAAAGAGAGGTTGTGTGTAAACTAACGCAGATGATTAAAATAATAACAAAACAACCATCAATTTAAATCTATTAAGGATATTAAATAATAAAAGCAAAGATTAACTTAAACTCGTTAATCTAATTTTGCTTTAGACTAAAATCAATAAAATAAAACTTCTTGAAATATTCAGGTAGTATACCCTGAAACCTAGCAGTGATACTTTTATTAATTTGACTTTAGGTATCATATAGGGTTGCTATGGTTCTCCCAAGTTTATCAAATGCAAACTTTACGTTGACTGTAGTAGCATTTGCGAGTACTATGTGTGGGTGAAATTCAAATGACGTAATCAAATTATGCGCTAGCATTACGATCCCGTTCTCGTGGGTCTTGACAATGGTGTGAAGCGAATTGCAATGAACAATCAAATTCTGCACCCCCCAGCCGGTTATACCGCTCGTGTGCTCTCGAAGAAGTCTGCGATCGTGAATTTTGAATTCCGAATATTAAAAGAAATTGGAATTTGTTAAAGTAAAAATTTCACCTTTGTTGGTCACTAGGTTTCTGCGACAGTTACGTCGCAACTGCGGCAAATTACGTTCTCTCTCGTGCCGCTCTGTGGAATAACGAGACAACTTGAGCTTTTGAAAGCCCTTTTCTGGAAGCTCATCGCCTCCCTACGAAAGCTGTTCTAAATTATTAACATAATTATTATTTCGCATCTTTTCCAATTTTTTGATAAGAAGGCAATTTATTCTGACAGAGCGCTTGTTTCGCTTTTCCTTCGCCTGTCCTTCGTATTTCTAGCTGTGATTCGTATTGTGCCAAGTTCGTGCGATGTGTATAGCTGAATTGTTGGGAGCTTTGCACACGAACAAAGGGGAGTGATTACAAAACTATTCCTTAAGTAAAGTTTCACGACGGTATTTTCATTTCGGTGCTTCTCTATATGAGAAGAGATTTATGGGAAACAAGTAAGAAGTAATTATATTTCCTAAGACACGTAATAGATCGTTTCTTCGAAAGCCGTTATATGAGGCGCAAAGAGCAAACATCACTAAACGAGAGAAGCACCCCTATATTCTACAAATGAGATCGCATCCACGCTTGCAGGTTTGCACATCTCAGACAGTTCGGCGGCAAACAATCCAGGTTATTCAGGTAGTTGGCGACAAATAATTCATGGGACTCCTAGAATTTAGAATTCCAGGCAGTCGTTCATCTTCCACGTTCTACATTAATGTTGGTTAGTAGAGAAAACATGCCCCGCAAAGGAACGCTATACATAACGAGGTGTTCAAAATTTGACGTGTACACAAATTACTAACGTAAAGGTGTTGCTTTTACAGATATATTTTATTACGTTACGGTGGTGGTGTGTCCGCTCTTCGCAGTTTACATGACGCAGTATTTTATCAACACACCGCCCTTCATTCAATTATGCCGTCAGCCTTTTATGGAAACTTCGGCAAAGGTCTCGTGATATTTCAGAAGCAGCAGCTTCGCAGAATGGCTGCGGCCGCAGTTATTGGCCATCTCGATCCCGATTTATTAGAACGGCACCCAATATAATAACTCCCGATATCGCCGTTTATTTGAAATATAAAATAATTACATATAACCCGCAACGATATATCGTGTCTTTATATTTATTGCCTAAAGAGACGTTTCAAATTGACGCTACGTAATGTATGCTCTCGGCATAACTCTTGAACCCATCTCTACACAGATTTCAATTCGTTTCCTGGTAAATCCTTCGCAGAATCTTATTTTATCCGTCTTCTCGAGTCTTTGATAGCTGGCCGCTTCCATTTCCATCAAGGGCATGGGATGAGCTCCCGTGAGGGCTCGTGACGTGTGCATAATAAACATAGAAATTTGCGTACCATGTGTGTCGTTTTTTTTAAATACGCGTCTGCAAAATTAAAAAGCTAGAAGCTTGAATATACAGCAATAAGTTATTTAACAATTAAATAGGGTGTTCCATTTTAATAAATTGAGAGAAGAAACGATTAACGTTCTGTGTGATAAAATGCTTCAACTATAAACGTGTTTCGTCAATACCAGGAAGAGTCGAAAAGTTTAGAAAGTTTTGCAACAAACAGCTGAATAATAATGAAGCGGTTAGGTTAAGATCCTGTAATGTTATATTATTATCATAACCAGAAAGAGACCAGTAGCAAAGACATATTGAAATGTATAGGGTGTTTCACTTAAAAGAAGGTGCTGTCACGATGAGTATCTTAAGGTGTAAAACAAGGCAAATAATTGCGTCATTTCATTTCCTAGACAGTAACCAATCACTGAATCTCATTTTGGCAGTCCACTACCCAGAAGATGACGAGTCCAAATGCAAACTAGCAGTTTATTAAAAATGTGGTATCGATCGAAGTCATTTCATGAGCAGTGAATGGGTTCAAGCCTTTTAAGTTACCTAGGCCAGAAGATATATTTCCAAGATTGCTTCAAAGAGATCTTTACATCCTTCTACTTTGAATAGGAAGGATATATGTAGCCAGCCCGGCCAGAGTAATCTTTATTTTCAAGCCGGGAACGAACTTTTTAAATTAAACACTTGTTGAGAGGAACTCTGACTGCCTACCCCCTTCCATATAAATCAACATGCCAATAAGATCAAAAAAGTGGTCTTCATCCCCAAAGCGAGAAAAAAGGACTACAAGATAACCAAATTCTTTAGCCCATCAGTATAACATCAAATTTTTAGAAAGAATTATTAATAGACATTTCTCGGAAGAAACTTTGACCATAAAATCCATCGGCCTATCGGCGTGGAAGATTAATGAAAACTGCACTCCACGTTATAGTGCATGAATGTCTTTCGACATTGAGAAAACTTTAGATAATAACTTAGATAGGTGATGTCTGCACTGGAAGTAAAAAATGTTAAGGCTGCTGTACGAGACTGTTTGTAGTCAGGGCAGCTGCCTATCACCCCGGTTATGGCGTCCAATAATCGATGGCCTCATGGAACGCCGACGTTTTTTAAACGTCGTCTTCCATCCAACGCAAGTAGTCTATAAGATTCTAGATTCTAGTCAATCTATCTAAGACTGAGCTAACCGTCGTTATCAAGAGAACAAAAAATGAAAAGTCTCCAGAGAACTCATACCGTGTGGCAGACTTCTAACGTTTGCGTAGCAGGTCAAGTACTTAGGGATGACCTTGAACAGTGGATTAAGCTGAAAGTCTTATATCGACAAGGTTGTAACCAAGTCGATAGCGACACTCTGACAGTTGCATCTAGGGAATCTACCTCCAGATACTTTACTTACGGCTATTACCAGAACAAAAGCATAGTGATGTTTGCCTAAAGGCTGGCTAAATGTCAACACTTAAGCCTATCTTCGTATTTAACTCTCTTAAGGTAGATTGTACTAACTAAAATTAAAATTTAATACAGGTTTAACTGCAGAGAAGTTAAAGAGTTAAAACTGGATTAAAACTTGATTTTAATTAGTACAACCTACCTTTATAAGAAAATTAAAGAAATATAAAGCCAGACCAGTCTTTGTAGTTAGCCGCCTTAGGTGCCAAAGTCTGATTCTCCTCATAGTAAGCTCTCTTAGAAAGCTGACGAAGAGCGAGGCTCAACCTTGAACCATCACAGGTAGTCAGTACAAACCCGTAGTCCGATCTGTATCTTTGTTTAGCTCTCTTAAGAAGGTTAAAAGAGAACTGAGTCTGATTCGTTTAGTAATTAGCTTTCTTAGTATGCTGACAGAAAGCAAAGCCCGAACCCGTTGAAGACCGTAGTTTGACCTTTGTTCGTGTATAACTTTCTTAAGAATGTTAAAAGAGAACAAGCTCGATTTGTCTTCTTAGGTCCTAGGTCAATAAAAGGCAAAGCTAAAAGTTAAACCGCAGCAAACGATGGTGAGAGGCGTAAACGAACCCGTGTTTATATTTAGCCCTCTTAAGAAAGCAATGGAGGATACAGTCCCATGTTGGGCCACGACAAGAGACTGTGAGGTGGCGCAGATCAATTCGTGTTTGTATTTACGTATCTGCTCAGAAGCTTAATCAGGAGCAAAGCCTTACCTCAGGCTACCACAACCGGCCCGTGTTTGTATCTAACTGCCTTAACAAGGTCAATGAAGGGCAAAGCTCAAAGTTGGACTGCGACTGTGGAAGGCGTAAACGGATCCGTGTTTGTATTTAGCTTTTTTAAGACGGTTAACAGAGGGCGAAGTTTATTCTTGAACCATCATAACTAATTAGCTTGGGTTTGTATCTAGCTCTCTTAAGAAAGTCAAAGCTTGAAATTGAACCATCGCAGGCAGTCGTAAGAGGCATTGGCCGACCCGTGTTGGTATTTAGCTTTCTTAAATCAGTTAATCAGGGCGAACCCCAACCTTGTGATACCATAGGTGTCTTGTGTTTGTATCTACCTTTTTTAAGAAAGTCAATGAAAAACAAACATCGATATTGAACCACTGCAGATGGTCATAGAAGGGCGCAAGCCGACCCGTGTTAGTGTTTAGTTCTCTTTAAAAAATTAATAGAAAACGAACTCCGACCTTGTGATACCATAAGTGGCTCGTGTTTGTATCTAATTCTTTTAAGAAAACATTGGAAAACAAAGAGCCACTGCAAAGGGCCATAGGCGCAAGACCACCCGTGTTTGTGTTTAGTCTTTTTAAAAATAATAACGGAAGGCAAATAACGACTTTGATCCAACATAGGCGGCTCGTTTTTGTATTGAGCTCACCTAAGAAAGCAATAGAAGGTCAAGTTCAATTGTGGGCTACGGTAGACAGCTGTGTGAGGCTCAGGCCGACTCGTGTTTGTGTTCAGTTTTTTTAAGAAGGTTAATAAAGGACGAAGCTCACTTTTGAGTCATTATAGTTGGTCCATGCTTATATTTAGCTTTTATAAGAAAGTCAATGGAGAACAAAGGCCGACGTTGAGCCACTGCAGGCAGACGTAGGAAGACGCAGGCTGACCCGTGTTTGTGTTTAGATCTCTTAGGAAGATTAAAAGAGGGCGAAGCCTAATCTTGATCTACCATAGATGACTTGCGTTTGTATGAACGCTCTTCTAAGAAAGCAGCGAAGGTCCAAGCTTGATTGTGAGACGACTGTGGGGAGAGGCTCAGTATTTAGCTTTCTTACGAAGGTTAATAGAGGGCGAATTGCGATCTTGTGCCACCATAGGTGGTTTGTGTTGGACCCGCGAGGCTCAACCTTGAACCATCGCAGATAGTCAGTTCAAAGCCGTAGTCCGATCTGTGTATTTAGCTTTCTTAGGACGGGTCATAGAGGATGAACTTTGACCTAGGGCCAATGTAATTGACCCGTGCTTGCATTCAGTTCTCTTAAGAAAATCAATAGAGGCCAAAGTCTGACATTAAGCCACTGCAGACGACCATGGGAGAGCGCAAACCGACTCGTGTTTTTTATTTGGTTCTTTTAAAAAAGTTAATAGAGGGCAGAACCCGACCTTGAGCATCCACAGATAGCTTATGCTTGTACATATTTAGATATTTTAAGAAAGCAATGGGAGGCACAGCCCAAACCGTCCCTTGTTTCTATTTAGCACTATTAAAAATGTTAATCGACAGTGAAGTTTTACCCTGGATCAGCATAGATGCCGTGTGTTTGTTTCTTAATTAAGGTTAATAGAAGACAAAACTCAGAAATGAGTCATTGTCGACGCCGTAGAAAAGCTCAAGCCGATCGGTGTTTGTGTTTAGTTCCTTGAAAAAGATTAATGAAGGACCTTGATCCACATTAAGTGGCTTGCGTTTGTATTTAGCTTTCTTAAGAAAGCATAGGAGGGTAAAACCCAATGGTCGGTCACAGCAGACGGCTGTGGAGAAGGGCGCAGACCGATCCGTGTATGTAGTCCTAGTGAAGGGCAAAGCCCGATCTTGTACCACCACAGGAAACTCGTGTTTGTATGTAGCTCTCTTAAGAAAGTCGATGGAAGGCAAGGCTTGAAGTTGGAAATTGGAAGGTGTTAACCGACTCGTGTTTGTATTTAGCTTCCTTAAACAGGATAATTAAGAGCAAGTCTCGACTTTGGGCCGCCATAAGAGACCTCTGTCTTAAGACAATTAATAAATAGCATCTATAGATGCAGTGACTCTGTTTTTAATCCTTTTCTGGTTAGCTTTATTGCTTTGTTGGAAGAATTGTTTGCTAATCTGCTTTGTCCACATTTGTTTTGTCAGCAGACTGACTTGGTTTTTTCGAAAGTTGATTGTTCTCATTTGTTAACAGTTCTGCCACATCTTTGGATTTCTCTTGTTGGTTCTTCCCGTTCTCCGTTTTGTGCCTGTTGTTTCTTGGCTTACTGATGGTGTATTTCTATTATTAGACTGTATACTAACATTGTTAGATAGAACTACATGGTCTGGGGGATGCCGTACTATTATCTGCATTATTAATGTTCTGAATTTCCTCTGCAGCCTGTGGAAAAGTTTCTACGGGAAACAGATGCCCTCTATTTTCTGAAAGATTGCTATATTCTTGGATATCATTTGCTAATAATGAAGTCCCGTGTGGCTCCTTTATTATTTTTCCCACGCCTTTCTCAATTGCCCCATCTTCTGTAAACTTTGTGGTATTTTGCTACAACAGCGCGTCGGATTCGGAGGCTTTCAACTGAAAAATTATAACGTCTGTTATTTCCTAATGAAGATGCACCTATAGGAACATTACTTTTCCTTTGCAACAAGAACTTTAAGAATTGCATGCGCCCTTCTTTGTCTCAGGCTTTCTACCTTTCTCTGTCCCTGATAAAAGCATTCATTTATTATAAATGTATGTCTTGCAGTTAATTATTATAACAGTAGAAAAATAACAAAAAATACACAATTCATACCAAGTAGATTTGGCAACAACCTATTTTACAACTGCTTGCCTCGCCTTAATCATACGATATCAAACTTTATGCGACTACGATTTTCTGCGACATCGTCGTTTTACGTGCGATGGTGAATCCGCCTTAGGGGATGAAAGCCTCTTTGGTCGAGTAGCAGTCCGCAAACCGTCATTAAAGAAAATAAATAAACAAAAACGTTTAAAGTGGGCAAATCTCACAATGATTGGGCTGTGAAAATGTGGAAATCTGTCTTATGGACAGATTAGTTCAAATTTAATATTTTTGGATTGCATAGACGAACTATTGTTTGTCGTCGTAAAGAAGAGAGAGTGTTAAAGCAGTATGTTGAGGGCATTGTTAAGCATGGTGGATTGTTTCGGTAATGGACAGATCTAGCAAATTGTCAAAATTGAAGGACGAATGTGCAAAGAAGATTATTTACGTATACAGCATGTAATTCCGTCAGGTTGTTGCATCTGCGGGAGGTAATTTTGTTATTTCGGAAAGATAATGACCTGAAGCATGCGTCTCGCCTTTGTTGCAATTACATCGCTTCTTTAGAACAGAAGAATGCTTGTAGCCGGATAAGATCAATCGGGTTGTATTTCTTGAATAAATAAACCTATATTAGGTCGTTTACATAGTTTGGCTGGTAGTGTATCTGGAAAACTCAAATGCACAAGACAGTACATACACCATGGCTTCCCAGTCAAAAGTCTATGCCATCCTATCGGTGGCACACACAGAACAAGCGAGGACAACAAAACAAAAGATTTGCGTCTGTTCTAACTAGAAGTAGAAGTGTTCAGAAGTGTGCAGATGCTTTGCCACAACAAAGGAAATTAACTCTCTTTAAATTTTCGGGTATATCGAGATCTACGGCAACGAAAAGGTGGACGAATTCGCCAGGCGTAGAGCCAAAAATACCTACTTGAGACCAAGATCCTTTCCGGGAATATAAAAGCAATAAATTTTGTTAGCCTTGAATGCATGACTTAAAAGAATGAGGCGAGCTGATTGAGAATCAGTGGCTGACGCATAGCGAAAGGTCATATAACCGATTTTAACTTGTCGAAGCTAAACTGGCTAATGGGCAAGAGTCAGAGAACCTCACAGGCTACTGTACTCTAGAAATACGCTCTAAATGCGTTCATACATTAGTATAGCGCTGTTTTTACACCGAATATCTTAAAATCGTATTGCCCGAACGGAATACCAAAAATACCAAATCGAATAATATAAAGCTTGGAATACGTAGTGTTGCTTACTTACCCCACCTACCTACTTGCCAATGCTTGGGTGAATTCCATTTCAAATACTAAGAGAGTGAGTGTAAGTCCTAGCCTTTTCGAATATTTTTTTATTTAAATGCGACTCCAGCATTTGAAGCCATTTTACATGCCGGCCCAGTAATCTTATGCGGATTAAGATTTTTCAGGTACATTTAAAGTTAGGCACCAGACGTCGTTTATTGAATGTAGGATAAAAATTTAAGAAAGCAGTACCAAAAGCACAAAGAATTAATAAATAAATTCATTTTAAACACGCAGTAAACAACATGTAAACAAATGTGATGCTTAGCTTAAATCGCCCATGAAAATATATTTTGCAATTAAAACATGTTTTTCTTTTGCATATTTGTAATCTATTTGCATATTTTTTGTTTTCAAACATTTTTGTCTACATTTTCGTATACATCTACTGAATCTGTATTTACTCATGCATTTTTTTCAACCTTAAGTTTAAGAGCAATAGGAGCAGACAGAAATAGACAATAAAACATGACATTTCATTACGTAACTAGTTATGTAATGTAATATATCACAACCTTTTCAAGCATTTGGAATTGTCTTATTGTTAGAGATTCAACTGATGTGGTAGTTGTTTAATTTGTTATGAGAATTTAAATTTGGCGCCCTTTCTTTGTTAATGAATTTAATACAGATAAGTTTGTTTTTGTTTATTGTTACTATGTTGTTGTTGATGGAAAAAAATGGCAAATGTAAAAAATTACAAATTATATTCTTAATGGAAGGTTGTAGTTTTTAATTGAAAGAATAAGCCAATATTTACAGTCCATTACGTCGTCGTAACAGTAGTTGAGGAAAGGCTGTGAAGCCAGTGACTTTTTTGATACTTACTTCTTTGATACAAGAGATTGGGATTAAGACAAAACTATTTTCTTTGTAATTAGTAGGAAAAGTCTTTATTAGTGAAGAATCAATAACTACAAACTAATGTGATTTTGACTCGACTCGATAAGATTTCCAATGCAACACAGTATTTGATTATGATTCACTGTTTGGTCGAACCAAAACGGTCTCAGTAGAAAGATATCCTTTAGCCGAACATGACTTCAAGTAAATGCAAGAATCTTTAGGAACGTTAGGATAGACCTTCCTTTTTGGAAATTTTTCAAACACAACGTTCATTGTAAGTATGTATATCTTATTAGCAGAGGCACACTTTTGTAGACTTTTTAATCTTCGACTTCATTGTTAAAAAGCCACAAGCTTAAGAATTTTTCTCGGACAGTTTTTGATCCATTGGCATTCTAGTAAATAATTATGTTGTTATGTTTGACACTTTACTTTAAATTACAGTTCTAATTGACTAACTAGGAGAAACAAACACAGATGTCACTTTAAAAATTCAGTCGAGAAAAAACTAAACAGCGATTCATCTTTCGGCGAGATGAAACGACTTACTAATAAATTGATTTCGCGAGAAATTCTTCGAACTGACATTTAACTTCTAACTTACGTAGTGGATTATAAGTTATCGTAAATTTAATTTCTGTTTAATTTTATAGGAAATTAATCTTGAATGCAGTTCTGAGTTTATAACTGATTAGTGATTTGATATTTTAAAAACTAGGCAAGTTCGAAGAGGCAGCACTTCGTGTTAAAGTTAAAAAAATATAAGAAAATCAAATAAAAACTTTTACTTTAAAACTTTTGGTAGTAAATACGTCAACATGAAAACAAAACAAAGTGTTAGGACACTGACAGATTTGTTTTTTGCATAAAAAGTTAGGTGTGAGATTGTTTAGTTGTAAATCAGAATAATCAACAAAAATTTTCAATTAGGAAACTCCATGTTGGCAAAACCTTAATAATTACATTGTGTTTTGTACATTTACCGCTTGCAACAAATTTGCTAATAATTCATACTTATCTCGCTACATTAGGTATAGCTAGTTTAGACATAAAGGTAATAAGATTAGACCGCGGTTATCATCAGGTAAATCACTATGCAATTCCGTCTGCAATGCAGATATGTGCTAGTTGTATGTGTACACGTTTGTCGAAAATACCGAAAAGTTGGTATAATTTATTGTGCCACAAGTTACTTTTAAAATAGATTTCCCCAACTTCGTAACTTTACAAAACTTTTGCTTGTTTTTAAGTTGTTGAAATTCTTTGAGAGCTTTCGCGTTTGCAATAATCCATAAACTGCAATTCTTCTCGAATTGCCAAACAGAAAAAAAAAGTTTGAAACATAAATGGAAGGAAAAAAGGACTATTAATTTTAAGATCGCAGAAATTGCCTTCGAAAGTGGAAAAAATTCAATATGCTCGGGTGAAAATTTCAGTATCCATTAAATTTATACAAGTTGTGTATAACGTAGAGTTCGTATGACAAAGTTTCATATATACGTCAGTCCCAGGATAATATAATATTATGACATCAACAGCTGGGACCGAACTCGGACGGACATCTACAGGACGTCATGCACATATGCCGATATCTTCTGAATGTGATATGAACAACTCCTACACATTGTCACAAACAAATCCACGAAATTCAAATTTATATTGGGAAAACTGTAAACTTCCGCTTTCTCTATTTTGTAAAATAATACCGTTCAAGGTTTAAATAAAATCTTTATGACATCGCACAGTATATCTATTGGAAAAGAATTATTAGTGTTACATTTTGATGCGCATCATACAAACAATTAAATTACATAATAGATAGAGTGTAACAATTTATCTAAAACTCATAATGATGATAAATTCATAACGCGGAAGTTTAATTGATTTTCCTCTATACATAAGAGTATTTAGTTTGTAGATAAAAGCAGCTGATAAACTGCTAAACGTCTGTAATAAAAATGTCGATATTTCAAACTCGTAAACCTCATTTACAGAATACAGAAAATTGGCGTATTATATCGTAACTTCCTAGCTTACCGAGGAAATGTTTCCAATTTATGCAAGATTCAAGTTTTATACAATGATAATATCACATGATTTGTATCACTTAAAGCACTCAAGCCGTAACTTGTTATAATAGAGTTGAATTTATTGAGTTCTAAGTTTTAGGGCAGTTCATTAATTACACCGTCAGATGAAGTTATTAACATGACTTACAAACTATATCTGCATTGTCAATATGGTTTTCTAATATTACGTCACTTAGTTATTTATGAAATATAGAGCTTTGACCACTTTAGGTACCAAAGTTTTCATTACCCAGCAAACATTGTCGCCGCTGCTGTACACTTGGCTAATACATCAACGACTGACCATACAGAGCACTACGATTATGATTATGAATTATGATTTGTACAATTGCACCTTTGTCATAACAATGTATTAAAGGAAAAGAAATTAAAAAAAACAGAAAGTTTTTTAAATATAAATTCGCCCTCTACAATAAGCATTTTCTGAAGGACAGTCAGTAATACCTTTCGTAAAAAATGAATAATTAATAAGGTCGGGTATAATACTAGCATAGAGGTTTTCTTATCGATTTTTTTGCCTATCGATGTAAAATCGATTTACAACTTGATTAATCGATCTTATCCATGTAATTTACTTAAGCGGGAAATTTAGAAACTTATTATAAAATAGGAACATAAACAAAATTATAATATCAAAAATAAATAACTCTAAACAAGATAAAAGTAAACAGAATCAAATGCGCTAAAAAACACTTCTAGCCTGACAAAGTCGCTGACAGTAGCTGCATCCACCACACACTACTATACGCGGGAGAATAGCCTCATAGGACTTCGTACCACAATACGTAGTACCAAGGGAATGAATTATCTTAGCATGATTTGATATTTTTTAATTCTAGCTACGAATGTACAAAAAAAATCTTATTAGAAATGAAAGTCTTAAGCACTTCTTGCATAAAGAAGGCGATGATGCCAACATCCCAGTCACCAGGATTCTTAAAATGTTCATTTTCGTCTTGATTTACAAAATGTTTTGCACATTCGTCTTAAAAAGTCTTATAAAGTGTTTCTTTAAACAATTTTCTACATTTTGACGTTACCAGGTCTGAAATGTACTGAGTAGCTACAACGTTCTTCCTGGCATCTTGAAATGAGACTTTTATGATATTGTTAAGCATGACAAATAGTTTCCATTGATATTAGGCACGAGGTGCAAGAATACGAATTGACCAACTCAATCCCGTCATTGATCAACGTCACAACCAATAAGGGTCGATATGTCTTCTTGTGCACTTTGACTTAAGAGAAAAATCAATAATCACAAATATAAAAACGCGAGCCCTCGTGTTACTCGCTTTCTTGCACTTGTTCTCTTGTCTGTGCGCTCTTGCATCCATTGCCTCGGTAACTTCAACATCCCTTTCGTCATTTCTACATACAAAAACATATCTTTTATTTATCATTAAACCCTAAACAGTCTCCCAGGCAACATTACTCTACAGAACCATGCTCTTTTCAGAGTAACTCATGGACGATAACCTAACAATGCTCCTTTTCAACGCGACGCTTAAGTTGATTGATGATAATTGGGGTCTAACGTCGTCTCGAATCAACGATTGGCAGAAAATTCACGGACTAGGATTCGACTCATGAAAGGACAACAGGACATATTTAGTAGATACTCCAGAACCGGAGCAACCAAACAACAAGAGTATCCAGCTAACACCACCACAGCAAATGCAGCTGCAGACGTCGCGACGCCGAGCAACGCCACCATGGAGCCGCTTCCACAACTCCAGGAAGTAAGGCTGTTGCCTTACCCATCCAACAAATTGCTGTCCTCCAGTCGCAGCAACAATCCGTCGCAACCACAACCATACCCTTGCCGGAGTTCCGCGGCCTGGATTATGAAAATTCGAAGAGGTTCTTCTAGGCGTGCTTCGACGCACTGAAGAATATTCCGGAAGACTAAGTACAATGCCGAATCGCCACCCATTTCCGCGGAAACGTCGCACCTGGTGGAAGCAACAAGTTGCACTGACAACGAACCTAGAAGAGTTAAAGACCGCTTTCAGGAATAAGTACAACAACCCGAATTATGATAACACCGACGGACTTTCTCCACTAGTATCGTAAATTTCCTATTTACACTAATTATCTATTTTCCAATGTTACTTTCCGAACAATATGAAACTATAAGTACGTGTATTTTCGATAATTAGATAATTCTCTTCATTCTTTTGTTATTCATTGTTGGTTTCACTTCATTAGACTTAACAGTTTGTATTGTATTGTATTGCAATATCGAAACTTAATTCAATTAAAACATAGTTGTGTCATAGTTGATACTTAACATTGTAAAATTGTGAATAAAATAAATTTTTAAAAAGTCTTTCGAGGGTGAAATGAACATAATTCCCGATGAGGAGAGTAGAGCTGCAGGTAGCACTATGGGGCCGGCGGCAAGCCAACGAATGTATGCAAAACAAGCAACTTCTGGTTCGGTTCGTCGCACCCACCATCGAGGGCGCTAAGCTGATGTCGCTGTGTAAAGCACTTCTGCGAGACGACATCGGAGCTCTCTAGTACCGGCGGAGTTGCGGACACTGAAGCCTGCGTTCCACGATCTGCTGCTTCCACAACAACAAGTCACAACAATCAGCCGCCACCTCATGGTCTTCAATACCCTAAGCGGCACTACCCTCGGGTTGCCCCGTACTACAACGTCAACATCGGCACCAGAGAAACGGACAGCAGGCCGCAGCGCGGCCTGACAACAATTAAACATTCATTGCAGCCCGCCTGAAACAACCTTTTTGCGAGAGGGTCTAGACAGCCTCCTAGTGGCGCTCAACGACCCTAAACGTAGAACCCTGTCCCAGGATCTGGCTCGAGCAGAACCACTAACCACACTTGGTGAAGACGTCGCCGTTGCCGACAGACACACGGCACTCTTTGACTTTGTCGCCGCCGCGTCCCACCACACCACAACCTCAGATGAACCCACGACCGCACCGGCCCTCATTAACCTCAACAATACTCGAGTTACCACCGACGTTAATTACAGGCAGAACGACGAGCCAACCTCCAACAACCTCGCCGTCATTGCCATCATCGACCAACGATGTCAGAGTCATGCTCAACTTTACATCACCGGAGCCTGCCGACGGCAAGCCTGAGGCTACAACAGCTCTCGCCGTCGCAGCCGTTTTCACAACTGCAACCTCAGATGAGCCTCGCTGTCACCAACAGCATCTGGCTGTTCGAGAGCTGTCCGACCGTTTGTACCTCTCAAGCCGTTCGGCGCTGTCGGGTTAGTCGGACCTGTCAAGCTTAAGGTTGATTGAGTTTCTCGGGTCTTTATTCTTGTACTGATCCGAAGCAAACGATTTTTGTATTGCACCGAATTGAGATCTTCCTCGTACTGACTCGGACGCACTATTTTCGCACTGAACCACACTGGAGGATCGTCGTACTGACTTGGACAAACCTTCATACTGAACTAAAGCGTAGAACTTGCTGTTGCATCGGATCAAAATGTTTCTCGTATTGACTCGAACAACTAAATCAAGATTAGGTAAATGTCGGGCGTTTATAATTCAAATTAGCTTCGGGTAGAGCTGCCCGATCCGAAACTTGGGCTTGGGTCGAGCCGGACCTCAGTTTAAAAATTTGTTTTGTCCGGTGTCGGATTGCCAAGGCCGTTTGGACTTTAGTACTGCCCCAAACCGAGAACTTTCTTATAGTGAATTGGACGCATTATTTCTGCACTGAATCACAACGAAGGATCGTCGTACTGACTTCGACAAACCTTCATGCTGAATCAAAGCAGAGAATCTTGCTGTTGCATCGCACCGAGATTTTTTTCGTATTGACTCGAACAAGCTAAGTCAAGATTAGGTGAATGCCAATCGTTTATAATTCAAATCCGCTTCGGCTAGAGCTGCCCTACCCGAAAGTCAGCTTGGCAGGTCCAAACGGCCCGATAAGTCTGATAAATTTTTAAATTGAGGTCCGACCGAAAACTCGGGTTTGGATCGGGCGTCCCGATAGGGTCAAAAAGTCAGATAAATTTTTAAACTGAGGCCCGACTTGAAGCGTGTGTTTGGGTCGAGCCTGGCCTCAGTTTAACAATTTATTGGACTTTTTGGCCCTGTCGAGCAGCCTAAGCCGTTTGGATTTGCCATGCCGTTGAGACCTGTTGAGCTGTTCGGGTCTATCTGACTGTTTAGAACCTGTCCGACCGTTCGTACCTCTCGAGTCGTTTGGCTTGTCGGACCTGTCAAGCTTAGGGTTAGTCGGGCTTTTTGGGCGTTAATCTTGTACTGATCCGAGGCTGGTGACTTTCGTACTGTACGAAACCAAAATCTTTCTCGTACTGGCTCGGACGCATTATATTCACACTGAACCACACCAAAGTACAAACATTACTTTTTTACTGAACTACAGCGAAGAATCTTTTTGTTGCACCTGACCGAGATCTTCGTACTGACTCGAACAGGCTTAATTTTAATACAGATTCGGAAAAGCATTAGTTTCAAACTGAACCGAAAAGGAGCATTCTCGTACTGAATCGTAGACGGGACGGATTTCTTGGTTGCGGCAGTTTGGGTTTGTCGAGCCTGTCGAACCGTTGGAGCCTCTAGGACTGTTCGGATGAGTGGGATCTCTCGGACCGTTAAAGGCTTGCAAGCCTGTCAAGATATTCGGGTGTTTTAGGCCGATCAAGAAATTACTGGATTTTCTTGGATTGCGTCAGGTGTATCCCCAGGAAATTCTGGCCCGTACAGGACTAAACTCAATAAGCTTGCCGTCTAATAGGTTCAGCCTTCTCAACAATAATCATATGCTCAATTAAGGTTGATTTTTAAAATATTGATTTGTCAACTTATTTAACTAATGAGATTGATCGGGAGAAAATTTTCTGGGATAACAACAGTGTTAATTTGGAAAGACTGAACGTCAAGATTAAGTGACCAACAGCTCTTGCCAAAATAAGGTATGGTGATGAACTGAGAGTACTTTAACTGTCTTCTTTCTAACTCAAAAGGTATGTGGGTTAGCAGTACAAATTGGATCGTTGGCAACCGTACATCTTAAAACTATGATCTAATAACCCAGAGTGGCTTTTCCCCAACACCTCTTGCACTGTTTCAACTTGGCTCCTACTTCTCCACATTTGTGATAAATAAGCCTAGGACGTTTTAGGTTTTTGCCTTCCATCAGTCTCCCACGCGCAGCTATTGTGATTCGGCCCGCGCGGTGCGGCGGTATGACCCACTTACCCCGTACGCGTCATTGTTGGAAAAAGCTAATTCTTGAATTCCGACCTAAAACGTCCTAGCTCAAGTAATAAATGTTGTCTTTGGGGCTCGTACGATGGCTTAGCACAGTTTCAATAAATCTTAGATTGTGATTGCCTTGGAATATTAATAGCACAAGTTGAAGATTGGGTGGACGACATAAAATCTTCAAAAAGAGGATTAACTGTAATAAAGCTTACATTATTTTGTTTTCGATACATTAAATCTGGATCGGCAACAAGATTTAGCTTTGTTGGTGGAGATTTCAAATTTCCACATCTTCAATTTGCTGCGCCGGTTTTACCAACTCTTTTAAGGTTTTGATGAAATGCAGAGCTGGTTGAGTTTGCAGAAAAGGCAGAAAATTGAGACGAATTACCGTAAGTTGTACTTGTAGAGTTGTACTGCATTACTATTAGAAATACTGCGGTCTTTTCACCCAGAAAATCTCATTCTAAATATCTTCATCAGTTTTTAAACCATTTCAAATAAAATTACTACTGAATTAAAAAGGCTACAAGTTGAAATAACTCTTCGATCCTCTCAATAAAATTTTAAACTTTATGGTAGAAGTTCCGGCAAAACAAAAATTCCAATTTGATCTAGTAGCAGAATTTAGAGCTTGATCACATTGAAAACATTTCTAGAATTTGATAAGAATAAAGTTTCCATGGAGAAGGAAATTTTCTTGTTCATGATAGAAAGAAGGAACGAATTTTGAACAAAGCTCGTTCTAGGTGTGAATTAGCCTTCCCACACAGAAATAGCCAAAATGTAGTATACCGTGACATGATCAAGGTCTCATTCTGAAACTTCAAGAACAGTGAGAGAGTCACTGAAGTCAATGCCTTTTCAGGAGAAGTTGCAGCTCTAGGGGCAAGTAAACTCATTTTTCTGTTTTCTGTGTTTTAAGAAACTTCAAGGTTTTTCTATTAAAAAACCAAGTAGGATGTAAATCCCAAGCTTTTATTATCTGTCATGTTCACCTAAACATTCTTTCAGTTACATTGTTATGTGCCCATTTGCTGCTATCTGTCTTCGATTCTTTTCTTTTATTCCTAAATGTCTCAATCTATATTCTATTATAAGCGTTTGTGATAAACCTAAAACTCTTATGATATTGCGTTTTTCTTTGATTTCTCTCCATCTTGTCTATCGGTATGCGTTCGCATTCCTAAAATTGACCGATTTGAAGGCGGCAAAAGAGCGCCTACAATGAATTAAAGTATTGAGGATAAAAAGTTGAAAATTGTTTTCTGCTACTTCTCAAAACATTTTTATTGAGTTATTGGCAGGTTTAGTGTCATCAAGCATACCTGCAAGTTAAGTGAATAAAAATAGTCACGAAAGTTTAAAAAAGTTATGAAATTTCTCGCCACAAAAAAGCGCTTGTTGATTGGAGTTTTTCTTTATTAAAACTCTTTTAAAGTTTAGCAGCGCCATCTGTGTAATATTATAGCTTATTTTATTGATTATGATTTAATATCTCATTTATTAACAGTTTTTCTTTCAATTTAAATTTTCAATTCATGGTTTATCGTGATATAAAATCCGAGAAAAAAATTGTTATGAATGTTGTAAATAACCAAACTTGTCGAGAATTTAAATGGCATTTTTAAATGAATGAAAATGCGGTTTCATTAAACAGGAAATGTTTGTTTAATAGATATTATTGCTAGGTTTAAGTTGACATGTTTTTGCAATTAACAATTTACTAACATTCCTAGCTATAACCATATATGAAATTTACATTAGTGTTTCGATTTGTATGTACGCGTTTACATTTAGGGTGTAGGAGCTTAATCTCCATTAAACACCATTTTGCATTAACCCCTTCACTATAATATGCCCTTGAAACGAATTAATGCAATATTGTTACAGCCCGTTTTACGGTTATCTACGATTTGTGAAATTTAAACAATTTCATCTTTCTACTTGATTTAAGTAGCTACTCGTTTTTATTTTATCACAAAAAACAAGTAGTACGTCACCAAAAAGTTAGGAAGAATATCCATTCCCTAGAATTCGTTTCATTAAACAAAAGCAATTTTAAGAATTAGCTCGCATTGCTTCTATGACAATAAAGTCCAAAGGGCAATTTCGCCTAGGATTTTGCTGTGTTCTAGTGATACTAGAGTTGCAGTCGCCTGACTTTTGTCTCAAACCCTCCTGCATTCTACAGATAGAACCAAACTATGGATAGATTTAGATAGATTAAGATTGAGTAGACCTTTGTAGTCGTGATCGTTCCAATTTCAGTTCAAAGCTGGAAACTGGATTAGGTTTGGGGGAACGTATCGGGATTTCATTATTTCAAATGAACAGTCGTATAAATTAAAATGCCGCGCGCCGCATGTTCGCAATTTCGATACAACGGAACATTTTATGGGCTTACTAATAATAAATAAATATAAAATGTTGTTATTTAAAATCAAAACGATATAAATAGTTCTCTGTCGGGATGAATATGTTTTAAAATAAATCCCCCGGAGAAATACCTCCGACTGCACGCAAATAATCACATTCGGGATATATTTTAAAAGAGAACATGCTACATATTTCAAACAAATTTAGCGAACAAGTGCGATATGAGAAAAATTTTACATCCGTTCTACGATGTTATTTATTGGATAGCTTTAAAACTTACTAGTTTCAACAAGAATCGCGACTATCTATATACTCGTAAAATTTTCAAGATACATTGACTTCATTAATAATTTTCCTTATCCTGTCAGCTTCGAACGTTGCGGTTCTACTAGAAAGATTATTCCTCCTGCATGCATACATGTATGAAGGTTTCCCCCCACTCGTACATTTGGCAAAGAATTTTAATATGAGCATATATTGTAATCGGAAAATTTGTCAGATCGTGCGCAATTGCCGACATGTCAGAAGGATTAATCGTTATTTACGGCAGGAATTTAAATCGGCTTTAATGATTACCTCTTCGGCTGAAATATAATCTACTCGCGATCCTAAATCAAGGGTTAATCCACCTATGTTTCATAAATTATTTACCGAACTACGATATACATCATTGCCTGCAACCGAGATTTATGTGTTTCTATATCAAGTGCTGCTGCTGCTGCTTCTTCTTCCTTTTGTTCAGTTGGTCCTTATTGAACCTTATACTATTTGTTACCAAATAAATTTAGTTAAACTTACAGCTTTTGGGCAAAGGGTCGACATTTAAACGAATTGATTTAGTATAGCATTAAAGAAATCTTGGATTTATTGAGTTACACTTATATTTGGCTAAGTCTCTTTTTAATAAATTTATTTTCCTATAAGTATTGAGAATAAAAATATTTTCTGATTGTTTAGTAGTAATAAAAGTAAACCATATTATTTTACATAAAACGTTTTCTTAAGATTACCAAGTCTAAGTTCTAATTTAACTGAATAATAGAATGTGACTGCTTTTTATTTTGAAAACAAAATAAGAAAGTGTACAAGACCTATGTATCACAAAATATTGACTAGTTGTATAGTACAATCTTACAAGTTATATTGCACGTGAATTAATAAGCAATCAATCGTGTCTGACAAGAAATGTTTTTTGCAGATCAATGAAATAGAGTATTAAAAAAGAATCTTTAAACTAAAACACTCTAACTTCGTTTTAAAAGTTATCTTGTGACTCTTTTTTGCACTTACGTATGTAGAGATTGTTATCATCAAACGGTACTTCTACCCTATCATCATCTTTAATTAATAGGTTTGGAAACGTCCGATTAATTCCTTGTATTAACTTAAGACGCCTGGTATAAATTTCCAGTTTATTTATCTCTTTGGTTGGAAAAAGGAATACACCTGTGAATATTAGCTTAGGTAGAAATTCGATTCTAACTTTCCTATTTTATTTCAGTATTCCTTTCTATAGGGCTAATTAGCCCCGGATTTAGATTGGTTTAAATTTTTCTTGTATCATCGTATTCATTTTTATTACTTCACTGGGCAACTAAGTATTAAATGTTATTTAGGCAAATCATCTTCTGGATCTCCTAATTCGAATTATGTCCGTTTAATTATTAATTTTTATAAATGCAAAGATTTCATAATGAGTATTCCTTTATTTTGTCTGTCATGGCAATGTTTTGAAGTATAAATAAAATTTTATGTTTGTTCTTGGTAGTTCATATTATGCACATATCAAATTTGATTGATGTTACTCTGCAAACTTTGAGGAATTTGTGTAATTCAAGATATGCCCGTCTCGAAGTTGGCAGCTCTACTACAAAGCGATTTTGGCCGGCAACACATCAGTTTATATGTTTTTTGGTCAAGGAGTAAGAAAATGTTGTTAATTTGCTGAATAAATAAACCATAAAAATATTAGCATTAAAAAATAATGTCAACCTTTTTTTATCCCGTAAATTAGTATACTATATAAGAAAAACTGGTAAACACAATTTAAGAAACTCAGTAAAGTCAGAACCATAAATGTAATTACAATAAAGAACAAAACAAAATAAACATCACAGACAGAAAAATTAAACTAAAACTCTTTCAGTTATTGTTGCAGCAATGTCGATACTTTAGCTGCATCTTGAAGTCGAACGTGACTCATCAGATTTGAGCGTTTTGTCATTGCAATGATATAATCAGATGCAAATGGAGTTTTTCTTGGCAGGAGAATGGGAATTGGCGCTTTGCCCTCTTCATTTTTTTACACCCGAACGATGCTAGATTAACGCGTCGTAATTCAGGATTACGTAAAATAGTATGGAATTTGGACATTTTCTGCGAAGCATTGAAGAGAAGGATGGGATGGATAATTTTCCTTGTCCAGAAAACAATTCTTGCTTCTGTCATGTTGACAGCAATGAATGTTGTGGATTTCTAAATAATTTCAAGATGACCCAGTTTTTGCAGTAGTTTACTTGACTTTTTCCTATTCGAAAGAGTGGAGCCACTGAATCTCATTCAGAGAGAGCACGAGCAGCAGAAAGGCTTGCAATGATGTTTTTACACTTTGTTACTGTTGCCTTGATATCGTCTTGAGTGATACCATGTAAATTTAATTTTTTCAGTTGAAGATGTGGTAGTAGTATAAAAGAAGAACAAACGCATCGGTATCGTCACATACAACACGGATCACTTCACTTTTTCCACCTACAGTCTCAACTACCAGTTGAATGATAATGATATCCATCTTTTTATGTTCTGCTTTCGAATTAGTTCTCTGAGTTACAGTGCCTCTGTGTATTTAGATTGGCGACCCGTGACAACCAAATGGTTTTGGAGAAGATTATTAAACAAACCATAACGACAGTGGAACCTCCATAAGTTGAACTTCTGTAACACGAATTTCTCTTCAACTCGAAATTTATTGCGTCTCTTTGCACTTTGTGTACTAATTGCACGTAATTTTTCGTAATTTGTTATTTCTATAACTCGAATTAATAATCGCACCTCTTGAATTTCGAGTTATGGAGGTTCCACTGTATATGCTCACGTAAAAATCGAATCAGTTGCCGTTTGTTATAAATATTTGATAAAGTGACATTCGCTGGAGGTAGTGGTATTGTTTCAGTAAGCATAAACTTTCTCGATCCTTGATCCTGTTGCACGCTTGAAGCTGTAGTCATAGTACCTATCAAATGTGAGATTTACATGGGCATATCCTAACTTCTCGAGGACTTTACCCAAAAAGTCTTTTATGAAGTCACTAACGGTTACTCCTACAGGCCAGTACACGGACCGCAGTAGAGCATAACTATCCATAAAGATTAGTGAAAGTAAGTTACTTGTTCTCACTGAATGTGGCATAGCCAGTATTCATCAAAATAAACTTGCTAACTCTCATATTTCTATCGTCCTTAAATAAAGATGGTGGAAAAGAAGCAAATTCGTATTTCTGAACAACAGCCATTTTAATCTCTAGTTTCTTTTTTTTTTAATCCTGTCCGCAGCATCACGACTCATTTGTCCTTTGCCTTCTTTATGAAAAAGCAGTTCTTTATCAAACCCGCGATTGACTACCGAGTCACCATTTTCGCTTCCGCACCGCCATAGGCGATCAGGAGATATCGACAGAAAGAGAAGGCCATCTGCAGTAGGATCATTTGCCTGGAGTGCTTTAATTCTTTGAGCGGGAATCCTCTCTGTAGATGCGAGCTTTGAATTCATGATGAGTCGCTACGTGAGCAGGGCGTTTAAACAAAACAAAGTGCACGCTCTCAACATCCTCAGAACTCCGGCTCCGCTCCCGAACAGAAAATCCAAAAAGAAACACAAACATCCGTTCTCTGTCATGATGAAACGTGCCCAAAACCTTTCTCCCGAGTTGATGGATATAATTCTCGACACTTTACTGATCTACAGATAAGAACCCATTCGGTGTCCTCCGTGAAATAACCGAGCGACGTAGGTAGTATTTCCCGCGCTACGTTCGCATTCGAGAGGTCTGGGACATCTCCGGACCGACTGTCGTCACTAGGGTTTTCGTGGATTCCTCTAGTAGTCAAGGAAAATGCCGGAACAGTGCCTTCCACGGACACACCATCACCACACACAAGCACATCACGTCCCAAAACTAAACACCACACCACTTACACCACCATCACAACACAAACTTTTCTTTCTTCAGTTAAACAACAACTAGGAACAGTCACCTTACCAACACAATGCCACTTTACTGCTGCTTCTAGTACTACAATTATTATACACATAGCACCACACACTCGAATCACTTCAAAACAAAACACTGGACGAACGCAAACTCCATCCGACTTCTACGTCGCCGCCCCCACAAACCCCTTTTATATTTTGGCCAAAGAAGAGTAAAACTCTTAAAACGGCCTCCGGTTTCCGGTTTCATTTTGTGAAAGGGAAACAGATTGGTGTCTTCATCTATAGTGTGTAGTGCAGATCTTGCCCTACTTTGTCGCAGTTGAGCACTGGAATCTTCTATTCTCTGTTTATCTTATGTTCATGGAAAAGATGTCTCACAGTTGCTTGGAACATTTTTAAAATGCGAGCACGTAGTCAGACAAAATAGTGGTTGTTGGAATGGAAAATAGTTAGATATGATAATTGAAAGCACATGACGAAAGAGGAGGGTCTTTGACGGGTTTGATTCTTAACAAGGCAGGAGTACAGTGCGGTCTAAAAAAGTTTTTAACTATTAAAGAAGTAAGACAAGAAAAAAATCCTCAGTGTTTTGTTATTCATAGTTTCAATGGACGACTTGACCTGTGAAATGGAATAAAAAGAAGTAGACGGGCGGGGTGTGGGCAAAGACTGGACATAGTAATAATAAGAGAGCTGATATATCCGAACGATCTGGTAATCTTGGCTGGGAAAGAAACACAGCTGCAGAGAGCTTTAGGTGTGCAAGAAAATATCTAAATATCAATGTGGCTAAATTGGAAGTGATGATGACAGTAAAAGAGACAAATACTTTAAACATTAAATTAAGAAATGTTCTGCTAAGGCAAGAGAATAACTTCAATGATCTCGGGGTTAGGTTGGACTAAACCAGACATATTACCATAGAGAAACTTGTCGGTTAGAATAAGAAATAGTTTAAGATTCGTCAACTCGCTAATTAGTATCATAAATTTGAAGAAAACAATTAGAGACAACCATCGCTATCTATGCAACCTCAAATGAAAACTACAAAAATCTCCTCCAACGAGAGAAAAGCCTACAACAATTTTAGACCACACAAACAGAAGGGTTAACCAACCATTAATACAACGAGCACACGCCACAACACACGCCAACACAAAGTTTTGACACCTTTTGTAAAAAAAACTATTGAGCCTAACTTTCGATAAGCAAATTTACTTCTTTAAGAAGTTAGAGGGCTTCAAAGTTAAGATTCTTATTTTTGTATTTCTACAATTCAAAAACTACTGATTCAATTTTGTTTAAATCTGGTAGATAGTTAGATCTCAACCTTTTTTGGGATGACGTCACAATTTTCCTTCTCAATCATTTTGTTTTTAGTTAAACAACAGAAATAGAAAACAAAACAAAAAAGCCACTGCATTTATTAATTTATTAATTGACAGCCTGGGAATAGAAACGGCAGTGCTTTACATCTTCTAGTTACTTTCAAGGTTGTCAAGTTTGTTTCTAATTTAATCTAAACCATACGTAAAGTTATCAGATAATGACGTCATCCCAAAAAGGTAGAAATCGGACTATTCTCAGGTTTCAGTCATTGTTTTTCATTTTTACAAAACACGCGTTATTGCCGCATTGTGTGTATTTTCAAGATTGATTGCCACTCTACTCGCTTATTGTGGTACATTTTTGGCAATTGCAACGCCATTGACGCGTATTTGCCAAAGCATGGTCGTATTGACAAAAGCTATCATACTTTCGTGCATTTCCACTAATTCTGTAAGTCTATTGCCGAACTGGAAATTCCACCGAGCATAGGTATCTATAACAAAACAGAAGAGATCTGTATCACGCTTTTTGGGACATTTATAGAAGATCTAAACAATAACTTTTGATACAATTCTAAAACTAGCATCCTTCTTCTCCAAACTAAATTCTACAAAATATAAAAGTCTTTTAGACTCATATAAACTAAAGACGCCGGAGGTCACATTACTCTTCCAGGAGAAGTTAGTGGAAAAGGCTATGAAGTTGGCAGGTTGGAAGGAAGAAATAGATCTAGAAAAGGCATGGGAAAACTTTAAAACTATCGTCTTGACAGTGGCATCAGATGTGTGCGGAAGCGTCCCTATAGATGAAAGGAGGAAGAAAGTGACACGTTGGTGGGAGTGACGAAATTACAGAGGAACTGAGAAAAAAAAGGAGTTGTGGAAAAGTTATCTGCTAAACAAACCCAACAGTTCTACAATGTTTACAAGAAACAAAGACTGAAGGTCAAACAGGTCAAAGCAACTGGCTTGGGAGAAATTTGACAACATTTTAAAACAGAGTGCTCAGGAAAATCAGAAATTGTTTTACAAAGTGATAAAGAACATGCATAAGGAGACAAATGCCCTTTAGAATTCATAAAGAGTAAAGGTGGAGTCGTACTTACAAAGCCAGATGAGATCATGGAAAGATGGAAAGAACACTCCTGATTACTGATACTGTGATTTGGGAAGACAGTGATGATAAGGAGGAAGTTGAAGCTGAAAGTCAAAGTCACCTGACCAGCAATCATCCAGACGCAGCCCCGAATCTTGTTGATGTACAGGAAGCTTCGGCTACGGTTAAGTTAGGTAAAGCTGCTGGAAAAGATGATATAACTCCGAAGATGCTGAGATATATAGGGCCAGTTGGATAGAAAATGCTTCGCAGAATGTTTACACTCTCTTGGGAGACATCCACAATCCCGGAAGACTGACAGCTTTCAGTAATTGTACCTTTATTCAAGAAGGGAGATAACCGTGAATGCAGTAACCATCGAGGTATCTCATTACTCAGTGCACCCGGAAAGGTCTATGGACGTATACTCGAAAAGAGATTAAGAACACAAATGGAGGTAAAACGACCTAAACGAGGAACTGAAGACGCCCTATTTGTAATTTGGTAAGCCACGAAGAAAACTATAGAATATAATGAAGAACTTTATTTGCGCTTTATTGATATCGTGAAGGCTTTTGACTGGGCACCTTGGAGATCCATGTGGGAAGCCCTGAGAAGTTACCGCGTTTTACACAAACTGACCAAGGGGATTAAAAGCTTCTATCTGACTTGCAGAAACGGAGTAAGGTTTAATTATTTAACCTCAAAGCAGTTCAGTACCCACCACATAGAAATAAGACAAGGGGATATATCGAGCTCCTTGTTGTTCACCGCAGTGATGGACATGGCGTTGAAGAAATGTTCAAGTTTCAAGAAATTCAAGCTGGGAAATTGGCGACTGATCTCGATTTTAATAAACTAGCTGATATACGCCTTAGAGAAGGTGTGGCTGAAAATCTGAGTTTCATTTTTGGAAATATTAAAAAATAAGAAAATGCTAAATTATCTCGAAAACAGAATGGTGTATTTTCAGACATGTTTCCTGAGAGAACCGGCCAAATGAAAGATCGTCTAAAAATAAAACTCCATTTACGCCTTTTTGAAAATTATATGTAACGTACACAAAGTATTAATTACCTGCTTTCTGCGAAAAAATACAATATGTCGTCCTATTTCCTATTTAATGTTGAAAATGCGAAACAAAAGAAATCTCTAAATTGCAAAGTATGTGACAGAGGCAGACATAAATATTTGAATGCAGCTTGTAGTGTATAGGATAATATAATTTTCTCTCTTGATAATATTTTCGTTAGGATACTCCTGGAAATCTGCAACAACCTGTTTCTGTTCACACAATATTTTTCTTTTGTTTACATGTTTATATTTATAGCCCAAACAGTTTAGTGTCTTCCTTTTATATTTCGTTTGTCCTTTGTCTGTAATAAACGGCTGGCTAGGGAAATAATCAGAAGGGAGATTTCCAATTTTGAAATTCAAGTATAAAATAAATTCAGCTTTGTTATTATGTAATAATGTATAGAGTTAGAGTGTGTGTGTTACATTACGTAATAAGGAGCATTATTTTTAAAGGTGTAATACATTATTTTGACAATATAATAGATTAATGGTGCGCACGTGTAATACGTATAGATTTGATAACAATGTGTAACTTGCAATTTATCTTTAAAAATGATAGTATAACGCTGAAGATAAATCACTTTTTATTTGATGCTTTAAGAAATAATTTTAAAAAGCATGAAATTTTTAAAAAGGTATCCTTTATTAACTATCTAGATAATTAATACCCACCAGTGAACAAATACTTCATATTAGGATTTATCTATTTCTACTTGAAACACAATTTGCTTATAGCTTCATGATTATTATACCTGAAACTTCATTTAAAACTATTAAGCAGGTTAATTATAGACTAGTTACATTCTATTTTCTCTGCGTCAGCTTTGTTTTACAACAATACAGGATGGCCTTTTTGTTTGACACAGAAAAGGGTTACGACATGACGATGATGTGGTAATACATCTTAAAGATATGCACGACTGACTGGGATATTAGAAGCAATTTGCTAGCGTTAATTGAAAGTTCCACACTCAACGTCATATTACTTATTATTTCTATTAACAATCTCCAGAAAATGATAGACGACGTGATGAGGGCAACCTTGTACGTTGACGATCTTTGAATCTTCAGATCTGGACACATAAATCGAACATACGAAGGCGGTTCAATAAGTACCCGTGTTAGAAATGAAGACAAAATTTTTTTCAAAAATTTTTTTTTATTTTTCAACATCGTCTCCTTTTAGAAATATACACTTCTCCCAACGTTCCTGCCATTTCTTTAACCCCTCCAAAAGATAGGATTTGTCGAACTCTCCAAAATACGCCTCTATCTCGGCGATGACTTCCTCGTTTGAGCTAAATTTTTTCCCCGCGAGCCATTTCTTCATGTTAGGAAACAAGAAAAAGTCGCAGGGAGCCAGATCGGGTGAATACGGGGGGTGCGGCAGCAATTCATAACGCAATTCATGCAGTTTGGGGCGACAACTCCGGATGAATGTGCTGGTGTGTTATCGTGGTGAAACAGCACCTTCTTTTTCGCCAAATGCGGCCGTGTCTCCTTCAATTTTTTGTCGAAGCTGTCTAATAACTCACTGTAGTATTGTCCAGTGATCGTTCTTTCTTTTTCTAAAAAATCCATGAGGATGACGCCGTTCGCATCCCAAAAAATCGTTGCCATGACCTTTCCGGCCGATGGAACCATCTTCGCCTTCTTTGGAACAGATTCACCGGGAGAAATCCATTGTTTTGATTGTTGCTTAGTTTCTGGTATGTAATGATGAAACCAGGTTTCATCAACGGTGACAACTCGACGCAAAAACTCCTTCGGATTTCGCTTAAATTGCTCCAAACACTGCTTCGAAGTTAACAGCCGCATCCGCTTGTTGTCCACCGTTAGCAATCGCGGCACCCATCGCGCCGACAATTTTTTCATCGCCAACTTATCATGTAAAATATTAATTGCCGTTCCGGTCGACACACCTACGGCCTCTGCTACTTCACGCACTTTCGTTTGTCGATCAACGAGAATCATGTCGTGGACTTTTTGAATGATTTCCTCGGTAACCACGTCTGCCGGGCGTCTTGGTCGCTCCTCATCAAAAACGGATGTTCGCCCACGTTTAAATTCGTTGAACGAATATCTAACTGTGGTCATAGATGGCGAAGTGTCCCCATAAACAGCATCCAACTTTGCTTTTATCTCCTCGCATTTTTTCCCATCCAAAAACAGAAAGCGAATTACCGAACGATACTGCTCTTTTTCCATCTTAGCTAAAATCACGAAACACGTCTTACTCAAATGGCTGTCAAATCCAAACTAACCTATCAATCAGTCTGCAATTTGTTATACCGTCGTTTGATAGATGGCAGCACACGATGATAACACCAACTTCCCTCAGGAACGCCTTCTGTCGTCAAACACGGGTACTTACTGGACCGCCCTCGTATAACTAGGAATTTACAGTAAATAAAGTTAAGAGCTAAATTATTCTTAGTGACTGGACTTTCTGAAGCTATTCATGTTACTAAAGTTCAACTTTATGAATCAGCTTGTATGAATCAAATTCGTTTATGGTTGCGACAAGTGTATACGTTTCTGCCAATGTCAAAAATTGGAACTCTTTAGAACAAGATTTTGGCCCTGAAGGTTAGGACTAGGAACTTTCTGAGCATTCTTGAATTCCTTCTCAGTTTGCTCCTGTTCTTGTTAAAAAATAACATGATAATCTTACATAGTTGCAAACATTGTTGGAAATACCATTTTTATCGCAGAATTATCTAGAAATCCTAACTTGAATTAAAATCGTATAAAAAGGGTCGCACAACATATTTTTTTGTCATTATTGTATTGCGTTTGACATTCATCATGGTTGCTTTTATTGTTAGATTGTTTTGTGTAAACCTTTGGTAAATTTCCTTAAAAAACCTGAAGGCAAAATTGAAACTTTTCATCAAATTACCACCTGCTATTAAAAATATTGAAATTCTTCTATAGGGAAATATCTTTTGTTTGATTTGCCTTGTATTTGCTTGGAATTATTCCGGTGATTCCCCGCACCTATAGAAAGGATAGGATACTCGCTTTGAATTAATATCATCTTCAATTAATATCGATTTTTTATCAAATTATTGAGGACGTCTCGAGAAAATACAAAACCTTAGCTGAATTTTGTTGGAATTTGTAAAATCGTAAAATTTTTGAGGAGTTTAAGGTTGGAAATTCTTTGATTGTGCAATATTGGAACTCGTAAGCCGAGGCAATTATTTGTATTTGACCACTAAATACGACTTCAATACCTTTTTGGTGAGTAATTAGAATCTTTCGTAATACCTATATTTCACGATCTATATCAAAGTTGTCTTTACACCTGCGACTCAAGGTAAGCAAAAGAGTTCTTTCTTAATCTAAATTGGTTGTGTTGTCGTTATAGCCGGGCAAAGTTATTTATAAAAATTTTTCAATTTTCCTTTATCCTTACAGTTGTGAAGATTTGAAACTAATACGTATATTATACGTACAGCTTTTTGCATAAATAATGTCGCAGTACATTCTCTTAATAAATGAATTGATCAAATACACGAAATCTGATTTAGCATTAATTACATAAAATTTGTTCCCTAAAAGCCCATAAGACGACTTTGGTTAATTAATATAAAGTTAGATTTCGTATATTTAGTTAATTGCTTCATTAAAGAAATGATTTGCAACGTTATTTATGCAAAAAGCTGTACCTATTTCTGATTCTTCTTATTCATGTTCGAGCTCCTTTAACTGCAGTCCATGGCATTTCCATTGGAAGTATTTACTTGATCTTTGCCGTGGTATCGAAAGCCAACATGGACCTGACAAATAGAGCTAGAAAAGCTACATTACCTAATTGAAAGCTCAGAGCAGGAGCTCTAGAAACCCTAACCCTGAGATACCCACAGAACATGTGGACGCACATCTGTGCTGATGGGTCAGCAGAGAGTAGCACAGGAGAGTCAGGAGCTGGTGTTTTCTGCTTTGAGAGCTCCCTAGCAGTGAGACGAGATTGCCCCAATTTTGATGGGGAAGTAACAGCCATAAGCACTGCCCTTTCCTAGCTAGAGCAGAGAATGACTGGTAAGACTGTTCTTCTAGTGGATTCCCAAGCTGCTATAATTGTCGTTACCAATCTGGGTTAGTGTGCCTTAATATTGTTTTAATGAATTTTATTTTTCTAATGGATAGAGTGGCGCCACACTTGTCAAACAATTTACTGTTAAAATTATTTTTCTTTCCTTTACATCCACGGTGCGAGCAGATAGCTAACGTATATTTTTGTCTCTCTTGTTTGACAAGTATGACGCTACTTTACCTATCAGAATATCAAGACACACTAGTCTGGGTGAGCTACAGCTGCTGCCATAAGATTAGCCAACTCCTCCACACCGCTCACGAAATTGTGTTTCAGTGGATCTCCAGCCACTGTGATATCTCTGGAAACAAAGAGGCAAACAATCTGGTCAAGCAAGGTTTCCTGTTCCCACAGCCTGAACCGTCCCTCACCCGCAAAGCCGTTGGTGGCTTCGTGAAAACCATAATCAAGTAGCAGATGCTAGAGAAGTAACATACTACCGTACAAGGTAAAAAGTACGAAGGTCTGTCTAGCATTTCCCGATGGCCGAATAACCCAGAACCTCCCTCGGGGTGTTGGAGTCGCCACCTTCAAGATTATAACCGGCCACGATTATCTTCAAAAGCACCGCTATAGAATAAAAGTGGTCAAGATTCCGAAATGCCCCCTCTCCCATGGAGAGGACATGACGAGTGAACACTTGATGGATTGCCTCTCTCTTTAAGGTGTTCGTGATCAATTCAACCTGACTAAAAACCACGAGAAAAAATGTCTTCTTTTTATTAAGCTGCGCTCCACAGAATGAGAATCGTTGTTTGAATATATTAAGTCGTAAAGTAAAAAACAACATTTTACACCGATTCAGTATAAATCTTGCATTCGAATCGGATCTAATAAGATGTCGAAAGACTTTTTAATCCATGTAAGTTTTATTTTGTGCTACCTTGATTAGGAGAACGAGCCCGTCAAAAGTTTAAAAGTTCTACTAGGGTTGAATATAGACTGCCGCGGCGCCGGCTGATAAAACTAGTTGGACTTTAGTATCCAGAACCAAAAAGTTTGCGTACGAGCGCCATATTGAGAGACTTCCCACCATTGCTTTGAGTTAGCCAAAGTTGAGTTCGGTTCCATAGGTAAGCGTCTGACGTAGGTGACGTGAGAATTTTTAAAAAACATCAAAACAGAAGAAAGTTTGGTTTTCCATTTTCGGAAGAGAAAGTCGTATGACTTTTATTACTATAAAGTTCAGGATTCAATAGGGATACGGTTCGACAAATTCCAGACTGTTCTGTTGACTGTTAATACCTGTTCAATAGAAAAAGTGTACTTAAGAGCATTTACCATAGGACAGCTGTTTTTGCTTAAATGAGAACAAGAAATTATCCTAAGCAAGAATAGCTATCAACGGTACCATTTTATATCTTGATTTCCGCCTGCAGCACTACTGGGTGAATTGAGCAGCTTAGTAGTATACTGTTGCCGATCTCAAGCTCGGATAAAGGAAAAGAGTTTGTTGAAGAGGCTACCATAGTAAAACCAAGTATTGGCTCATAACACCATAAGAAAGCCGCAAAACTGGACAGCTGTATTGATGACAATCAAGCAACGAAACAGGATTCAAGTACGGAATAAACCTTAGAAAAAGAAAAATGTATTTAATTCAGCTGTTGGGACATAACATCCTGGAACCAACGAGACCAAAAAGTAATTACTGAACTATCACAGAAACAAATAGATGCCTGCTGCAAAAAGGTATGAGCAGGATAGGAGACTAATATACAGCGGAAAAGATAAATCTTGCTTCATAAAAGTTTGAAAATAACATCAAGAACAATACTGAACTTAACTTTAAATCTAGATAAAAAATATATCCATCTTTTAGGATAAAAGCAAAACCAGGCAAGAAAGACAGACATTCTACAAACATCTCCAGAATGAGATAGAAACCATCCCATCCACCAGTCATTTATAATCGAAATCAAAACCGTGGAACTCCTCGGTTCCTACTGACGCTAAAGGGCACCACGACCAAATCGTACTACATACATGATAAACCACCAAATCATGCTTAACGGCCTGCACCAACATAAGTGTAGGCATCTACACAGCGAAAAGAATCAAATTTCCTCTCCAAACATATCTCAACTATCTAATACGAGAATTGCCATTCCCAAATTTACCAAAAAACCTAATTGGAAAACCACTCTCCAAATTATAATTAACAAAAGAAATAAACCGAAAAGACCCTTTTTTAATATACCAGAACAAAAAAATGCCCACAACACTAATTACAAAGTATCCTACCACATACTCATTATCAACCCACAGCCGATTCATAACAACACAGCACTAAACTTCTCTAGCACTCACTCAGGCTAGAATAAAGTCAACTGACTCTGTCACAACCGAATCAAAAGAAAACATCAATCAGATCTAAACGAAGAACCACTTTCTTAGAGTAAAAAAACATCAACCAGAAAAAAAATAGTAACTAAAACTCAAAATGACACAGGCCAGGGTTTAACAAACTTTCTAATGGAGCGAGAGTAAACAGTAAATTTAGTCCTGAAGATCTGAAAAAACTAAAATTAGCAGGCAGCACAACGAATATAGCGAACAATGATGGAGACGCCCAATCAACCTCCCAAAAACAGGGACCTGAAATAATTTAAATAACGAACATGATGACGGGATTCGACTCCCAAAGATAAAACTATCTAGCAGGCTGGTTGAAGGTTCCTTACAGGTATTCACCATCTAAATTAACCAAATTGTACACCAAGAGGTTAATGACATGGTGTACTACACACTCCTCATACCTGGGAACATCCAAGCCTATAAACGTGCCGCAAGGCACGAGAAGGGGCAAAATTCGTTTTAAGGACATGTTCTCTTACACTAAACGCAGACGTCCCATAAACATTTTTATGATATAAAAGACTGTCTCAGACTATAAGTGATGAACCAATTACCTTCTTCTTAGGCCTTGCAGATAAAGAGGGTTTCGTACCCAAAGTGACTTTTTGGGTCTAACAGGTTTAGCAGTAGCTAGGACTCTAGACAACGACGTTGGGGGGTTACTATCACCGTGAGGTCTTTTAAAGAAAAAGTGGACCGTTTTCAACCACCTTTTTCAATTTTCTTTGACATGACCAGTTTTGAATGCGAAGTTTGGGCGAAAATTGGATTTCGCTGTGATCGAGAGGGGAAAGACTGATGGAATCGGAGGCAGAGCCCGGAGATCACTCCTCGGTACCCACACCGACGACAGTGATGGAAGTGATGTGAACCTGTTGGTGACAGTTCCAACACCTGAGATTTTGTGAAAACCTCGTAGACTTTACAACCTCTCTACTACCTGCATTACTACTCTTCTGACTGACTGAGACGCACCTTCCGACTGAGAAGGTGACTGATACACAATCTCAGAAAGTAAGAAGTCCTGAGATTGATATACAGGAGAAATGGAGGATGATACTTGGATTGCCTACTTAGAGAGAGACTGACCCGACGAACTATGCCCCGAAAGATCTATTAAAAGGGTATCTGACCCCGGAGTCTCTGTCATCTCGGGCAAAGTGATGAGGAGTTCTTTACTTGAAGCGGTTGGTGGTGAACATTTATGAAGACAACTACAAATGCAGACGATGTCAAACAAATCTGGCCGACACTTGCCAAAAACTCGACTCTCCTTGACAATCTGGTCCAGTCGATTGTTGAGGACGCATCAATCAGTCCCTGGTATCTCAACTCTGTCTGACGATCCGCAAGCCTTTTGACAGCCTTGTCTTGTAATTTCCTTATCGTCTTAAATTAATGACTATTAAACATCTCCGCTGGAAATGTCAAGCGCTATACATAGTTTCCGCAAGTAATAACAACAACATTTGTCCATATCAAATAAATCCTCTAGTTGTGCAATATGTTACGAGGTGTGGAATTAAATTCCAACTGTAATTTACACGGATAACTTCATAACTCCTACGAGCTTCAAAAAAAATCTTCTGAAGACAATTCTCTAAAACGCGCTACCAAGAAGCTAAAGACGAAAAAACCCCATCAGAACTAACGTTGAAATAATCGCAAAAAAGGGAAACTTACCCCAATCTGTAAGGCTTCGCACACTAGAAGAAGTTTCATCCCTTACAACAGATACAGAGATCTGACAGGTTCACCAGGAACAAACGGTCTGTCCCCTCCCCTTTTGTAGGAAAGAACAATCACTGCAACCTACTCGACAAGTTCTTGTCCAATCGGATCATTAAAACGTAAACTCGGCAGGAGAAATCTAAAACGTTTTTTGAAGAATAAAAAAGAAAATCTCTGCTAAAGTTTAATCCACGAAACCAGTTAGCAAAAAATAGGAAGATGACAGTAACTAGTATCAGTTCAAACTCACAACAAGTACCAGAAACCTTCTCAACAAGAGAAAACTACAAAGAAATACAAGATTACACCGACAGCATCGATTAAATATAACACATGTAACGGAAACAAAAAATGAACGTTACAATAGCTATTAAATTAGAACGGCTCTTAAACATATCCATAAGAGACATAACATGGAAAAATAAGTACTTGACAGTCGATTCTAAAATAAAAATCTACAAGACAATGGTGCGACCTATCATGACGTACAGAGCAAAATCCCGCGTCGAAACCACAAGAACAAAACAAATGATGAGAACCACCGAGGTGAATATACTGCGATCTATAATAGGAAAAACAAGAATGAATTGAATACCAAACCAAAAACTGAGACAACAGTGTAAGATAACAGATACAGTAAAGTTTTCAACGAAGATCAGTAGAAAAGAATGAAATAAATAGGGAAGTAGAGCAGGTGGCGCACGATTAATCAAAATATGTAGAGATCATAAGTCCTTAATTTTAATTTAGTCTCTGAATTATTTTGAACCGCACTTTAGAACTCAAGTGAGCATTTAATTAATTTTGTTTCTTCTTACTAGTTCTATTTCCCTCGTTAGATTCAGGCCCGTTTTCGTTGCCGTTACTGTTTTGCAATCGTCTTGGGTTTCTGCTACTGTTCGTTA
>VTPC01002533.1:0-25207 GCA_011009095.1 Ignelater luminosus | reverse complement strand
ATTGTTGATAGAATAGCATAGTATAAAATATAATCGATATGAAAAAAGGAATAATAAAAAAACTGCTTTAACTAGCCTACAGTGAGATGAAGGTTGTTAAATTTGTTGCAAACGCAACAGTTTATATGCATTATGCACGATGTAGATTTTTAAGCACATTATTTTTGTCTGATTTTTAAATTTTGGATCTACGTAATCTAGTGTCATGAAGACAAACAAATACATTCCAGTATGTCAATATTGAAAACTGCAGCATGCATCGTAGGCGTAACATCTCGCAAACATATTTTGCTATAGATCCGGTTCATAAAAGTAATTAAATTCCTAAGAATCTATTTAATTTCAAACTTGAAGAACAATATCAAGCAAGGTTAAAATATAGACTTCTAATACATTATACCAATGAAATGTAACAAGATTATTTGAGGTTATAATTAACAGCAGCTGCAGGCAACAAAACGGAGTAACTCTCTATTAAATATTATTATTAAATAAATAACTATCTTATGTCAGATACTTTATAGTTGCCTACTCATAGGTTAGGTACTTTGTCACATTTTCAAATTAAAATGAAAGTAATAATTTTGTTTATCAAGTGTAGTATAATCTAAAAATAAACAGTTTTCTTTAATTCTAAAGAAAAGATACTTGTATCTACAAACACATTTATTTGATTTTCGCTACATATTTAGTATGTTCCCAGATTGAATTTACAAAAAGAAAAACTTTTTTATTATTAGTTTTAGGACAAAATGTCACTCTTGATAAAATCTTCTGCTTGTTTCAAAACCTCCAATAATGCTTATATACTTTCGATGTTACTAACAATAACGAAGAAAATTTTAAAAATATATTATTTTAGTATCAAACATCTGGGAATGCAAAGCACAACCACAACTAACTCCTGTTTTGTTACTTTTTCAAATTTTGGAGGCCATTTTGACCATGTTCCCGAGGTGATATCAAAAAACTAAAACTATATCTTTGCTCATTTTTTGATGTAGAATACGATTCTAAAGTAAAAAAAAATTTTCAATTTTCGGCGGCCATTTTGATCATGTTCCCGAAGAGTTATCCAAAAAACAAAGATACCACGTTGTCTTTAGTTTTTGATGTGGAATCCAAATTTGAAGTAAAAATTTCAAAATTTGACAAAAAATGCGGACAGACATACATACAGACAGACAGGCAGACCTCGCAAATTCAGTAACGACTTCTTCGGAGTTTGTTGAAAAACAATTAAGCTCCAAATTTTACTCAGAAATCAGATTGCCATGTTTTCAGTCGAATATCAAGCTCACAATCTTTACAATGCTATAAGCCCATGCAGTACTTCAGTGTGAAAAAATTCCAGATATTTATTTGATCCCCTACCAGATATAATTAACCGTAAAGATTCCAAAAATATACAAAAACCGCCATGCCTCAAGCATCAAACTTTTCCCATTAGTAGTACTTAAGTGTGTCACTTTTTGTTAAATGATTAAATTTCTTAATAGGTTTCATTTCCATCGGATTTATATCTGAAAAGTCAAACTTTTCAAGAAAACCAAAGAAAACAATATAGCCGACTTGAAGTCTGTTCTGTAATAAAAATAATGGCTTTGTCCCAAGTCTCTACAACAAGCAGAAAACGAGATACTCTAGATTTTGTGAAGCTCTACGATTACCGAAACATCCTGCACCATGTCACATGTAAACAAAAATTATTAAAAAGAAATTAATGCCCAATAACTAACAACACATAAAAAAATTAAAATTTTCCAAAATATTCGAGCAACCTAGGTTGGATCGCTATGTATAAATTGACCCTTTTAGAATTAAGGTGACGTTATTCCATTTAACGAGGCTCAAAATCAACGCTTATTGCATAAGATCCTTTAAAACAACTAAAGTATAGCATCTAGTTAATCAAATTTAATATTGAAACATGCCTGTACTTGAAAATGATTTAATATAGTGCGAATCAATTTCAATGGTGAAAGTTAAGTGTTACGTAAAATGGTGACCATGACAGCGAGGGCGAGCAGTGTCAGACAAACTGCAGAGGCAAAGACACTGCAATTTCCCATACATTACAAGCCCGAAATCCTTTCGGAAGTACAAGTTGTACTTAAACGATAGAAAACACTAATTAGCACCCGGAAGATAAATTTTTTATCTAACCCTCTAAATCAAATGACAGTCTATTTAGAATTAAAAGTCAGCAAAAATTGAAATTGACGAGAACTAGACATTCACCAAACCCAAAACTAATAACCAAGAGGATCATTGCACACCAATCCAACCAATACTGGGACATGCTAAGGAGCGCACTGCGCCAGGTGAAAACACGGGATAAATACCCAACCTGCAGATTACACTAGCAGGCATTCAGAAACTTCAGATTCTAGATAGCGCTTCTCGGCCAAAGTGTAGCGGAATTACAGCTTGGCGAAAACGTCGAACCTTGAACCAATTAGTGGCCTTCTAAGAGGTTTGATAGGAACTAAGTTACTTCGGTTTTGCCCCTGGAAATGACCTAAACTATTGGAGAGATAATAGACAAAGTAAAACGCCAAGCTGGCAGCTTTTATCACAAGCAAGCAGAATTAGAAAAGTATTTTCGAAACGAAAAATAAATAACGTGTGCAAAAATAATAGCTTTCAAAACCAGGCCTAATTACGACAAAACAGATTTCCCAAAGGGAAAAACCTACGACTAGGTCGTAGGGTCTAGACTAGGGTAGACTAGGGTCTAAGAAAATAAAGCCACTAACAATGTAAATTAAAGAAGAACTATAGACTTCTATTAATACAAACTGATACCCTGCTAACAAGAAATTTGAACAAAGAAAGAACTCTATGTGATTTTTAATTTTCTGTTATAATAAAACTTGGTAGATAAGAGAAATTTTAAACGTTATATAGATCAACCTGGAGAAAACATTTGGTCTCACACATGAAATATGGCGCGACAGCGCACTTATACATATATCAAATGTAAAAAAAATTCTAATGTCTTAACAATAAAACTAATCTTTGCTAAAGGAATAAAGGAGAAATGTTTTAACCCGAACTAGTAATTAGATTTTTAGGACCTTCTTAATAAATTCCTTTATCAAAACGTAATTAAGCTTACTAGAAAGACAAATTAGCAACAAGATAGGAAAATGAGAATTAGTAAGGTGACGAAATAGTGATTCCTAACTTATCGGAAGAGAAGATAATAAACAGAGAACGCTGTTTGTTTTCAAAAACATCAAAAATAAACTAGGAAGTATTTATACTGGGTGTCTTGCTTTAATACAGGAAATAAACCAATACTGATTACACATGAAGAAAATTTGAAATGAAGATCTAGTAAAAATAATACTTCAGAAGACGGAAACGAAGCCGTACAACAGGCAAAACAGATTGTTATATTAGAATAGAACAAAAAAGGGGACAACCTAGTCACCGACCGTAATATTTCTACAATCGATACTTTCGGTGGTGTCAGTGTTGTGCCATTGTCAAATTCTAAAAATTTATCACTTCTAATAACCATTCAGTTGACAGTTCGTGCTCAATCTAACGAGTTCTCTCTAGGTAGCGCTATAGGTCACCTTGGGTATTGACATGAAAGCAATACACACGACTTTACACTATCATTTAAACATACTGTAGCTTTGCAGTCGCTGGATTCCACATAATTTGAGTGAAGCTCAAAAGAGGAATCGTGTGAATTGGTACAAAGAAATGCCCAAGAAACTCAACCGAGGTCGTTTAAATTTAGTGTATGACATTGTTACGGGTAACGAAAGTTGGATCTACTCATATGAACCGGAAACCAAACAAGAATCGACTGTTTGAACGTTTCAAGATGAATCGAAATTTTCAAAAGTTATTCGTTCACGCAGTGTTGCAAAATAATTGATCGCTTGTTTCTTTTGTATTTCTGGACATGTGACAACCATAGCTTTAGAGAATCAAAGAACTTGAATGCTGATTGGTACTCAACAATTTGTTTGCCGGAAGTTATCGATGAAATAAAAAAAACACCATGACAATGCAATTGCCCACATAGCTTCACAAACTATCGACTTTTTAGCCAGTAAAAAAGTGAAATTGATGTCGCATTGTCCGTATTCGCCTGATCTAGCATCAAATGACTTCTTTCTGTTCCCGACAATCAAAAACAAGATGCGTGGTGAACGTTATTCTTTGCCTGAATCAACCTTTGATTTGATTTGAGGCATTTAGGCAACTAGTTGCTGAGGCACCAGCTTCAGAATTTAATAAATGTTTCTAAGATTGGTTTGAGCCTATGCAAAAGTGTATTTTGACAAACAATAAAGCCATTTACTAAATCATATCTGTGTTTCTCTTAACCAATTACAGAAATTTTTCCAGCAAGCTTCGTAGATGTTACAAACTGTCAAAACTTGGGGAATATGTAAAAAGGGACAATTTGAATCAAACACCTTCGACCGTTATGTAATTATGTTTTTGATCGTTTTCGACATGTTACGATGTGTTTTCTTACAGTTAACAAAAATGTATATTTCATATTTCCCGAATTCTATACGTTCATACTTGTCACTTTTTGCGCAGATGATTCTCAGTTATGCAAATCTTTAAAACTCAATGAAATCTTAGATGTTTGTAATTATATAAATAGTGATTTAAGTGGTGTATTTGAAATTTTGAAAAAACATCGATTAAAACGTAATGGTTAGCAATGTTAATGTTTGCTATGCAAAGAATATTAGACAAAAGTTTCTGCACCTGGTTAATCTCAATATAAATAGCGAGGTATTATAAGTTGGAGATGCTGCAATAAATCTGAACCTTTCCCTTGATCGTGAATTGAAATTCAGGTTTCACAGTGTGCAAAGCGCATATTACAATATTTAAGATTAATATTTTGAAACCTTCAGGTGTTAGACTTTAACCTTAAGAAAATGTGTAGGTAATACCGTGTCGTTTCGAAATTTGATTATACTCTGATTCTGTTTATGGTTCTTGTTTTGATTCACGTCATACTAATAGCATTCAAAAACCACAAATCTGTAGTTGGAGACTAAAATTTAAAATTAAAAATTTCACTAGAATTTCTCATTAGTTAAGAGACGCTGACAATCTAAATATGCGTAACAGGTAACTTTTTCGTGTGTATACATAATAAGATATCATTATCTCTCTATCATAAAATCACTTTTTATACCGAACTTCAGAATCTGAAGTTGAGATTAACAATAACTTAGAGTATCCGACGTAATAGAAGGAATTGTCAAATTATTACAGTTTTGCATTATTTACTACATTATTTCTCATCATTTCTTACCTTAGAAAGAACCTTATACATTTAGCAATATTTCTATCTGACGGAGAAGTGATTTAAGACATTGAAGGCGCTATAAAGGTAACCATGAAATACCAGGAAACCTTTACAAACTGGAAAAAGTGGCGATAGAATTGATTTATAAAAGGAACGCACATTAATACTTATACAAAGAAAAAACATTCAAGTAAAGTTGTTTCCAGTTCCTAAACTTCTTTTTATTTCAAATAAATCTATTTAATTACCAGAGATTTAATCTCTTGTAGATACGCTTATTAGATAATGCGAATTAAGTTTTCTTGAAAATGAAATGTTTACATAATCTCATGTAAATCAGCCTTAAACTTTCAATTTATGTGAATAAAATTAGTTTTCATTTCAAGTCTGAGCATGGGAATGCGTATTTAAATAAAAGAACGTTTTTCTAATTGAATAACTAATTATAATTTGAAACTTTCTGTACTTCGTTATTCAAATTAACTTGGGTTGAGTTCTTTAAAGACGCGATTGTTATCAATTATACTCGAACAAAATCGATTTTAAATTTAAGCCCAAAATCTTATCAATTTAGAAGGAATAATTATATCTTTTCTCGATAATTACCACACTAATAAACCATTTATAACAGATTATTACTTCAGAAGTCTTTAATCAGCTGTTACGACTAAATAAAGTATAACTGCAGCTATAACCTAGTTACTACATTATAACAATAACAGTTAACATACGCTTTTGCTAATAAAATTGCTAAAATGTTAATCTAAAACACACAAGGGAGCTTTATTACTTCGTATGTTCTAAGCGTGTATACATAACTCAAAACGGGTAAATTTTACTAAATTTACACTAAACGTCATGATTAATTGTAAGTTTACTAAACTTGATAGTGTAATACGGAGACCAATTAGGAGTGGCTGCTGTATTTTATAATATTGTAGGGTTAACCATAAACCCCAATGTTTGCCTTTCCTTTTTTATTTTGAAATGTACTGTGTCTTGCGGAGTTAACAAATTTATAATTAAATATTTAATTTTCACTTTTTAAATCAAAAGAACTAACAAGTAAAACGAGTCGATTATCTAAAAGATGCTTTTCTTTCCTCTCTCTATCTCATCAAATAACTGAGTATGTAGCATCGGCGTAAAATTGGCATTCAGATTGAGAATTTAGAACTTGATAAAACGTCAATAAAAAATAAATAAGTTTAGGTAAGAAAAAAACCAGCACTCTTTAAGAATGTATATCCGGCAAAATAAACATCGAGAGAATTGCAGTTATAATAATCGTTTTCAAATGTAAACCAATAGTTTAACCTGCCATTTCTATAAAGTGACTTTACAGACATTCTGTTTTACGTCCAGCCGGTTATAATTCCGTCCAGGTAACACTTCTCTTAAAGATGAAAAACTTACTGGACGACCGACAACAGTGATAAACAATAAAAACACTGTTCATGCTTTGGCTTTAATTAAATGTGATTACCAAATGTTTGTGTGATTTCAGAATTATGCATTAACGTCTGTAGGCTAGAGCAGTTCTATCGTCATTGGGTACCGTATAGTCAAGTTTCAAGAAAGGAGTCGACATTTCAAAATATTACAGAATGTTAAAGTTCTTTTAGAAAATTGTTTATTTTAAAATTTTTATTTAAAGAATATCTTGTAACTACGGAAACTGTGACTCTTTTTCCCCAAACAGGGTTGAATTTACGGGTTGCTGACTGAGTCTGGTGTAGTAAGCGTTGGTCGAGGACAGAACTACCCAGCGACAACGGACCGGTTCAATCTCCAACGACGACACCGGGTTAGCTGCCTTGTAGGGTGACCGGCGACGGACCAATTCGACCGTCAACAATGATAGTCACCTCTACAATCTGGAAGGAGAGGACGGTAAACAGATTTCGAAGGGTGAACTGGGTAAAGAACGGGACGGGGCTGCTCAGTGACAACGGATTAGCTCGACCGCCAACGATGACAGTCACAACCCAAGCTAAGGATAAGGAACGGAAACGGCACTACCCAGTAACGATAGACCGGCTCAACCACCAACGACGACACCGGACAGCTTGCCTTGTAGTTGTAGTACAATAGGTAAAGCGGTAAACAGGATGAAGGTTAGGCTTACGGTAAAGGTAAGGCACCTTCGTAGCTTACCAGGTTACTTACTAATCCTTGGATACTCACTCTGATCTCGGGTTGTTCGGCTATTAAATTCAGAAGGCTGCTCTAATGTAACTGCAACAACTAACTCTTCGGTGGTCGGGTATTTGCTTATATACCCGTACGGTTCTCCTAACGCTAAGAAACTGAACGCAGTGGGAGTGCTCCGGATGGAAACGAGCGGACCTAGTGGAGAACAATTTTGCGGTTTGCCCCACTAATGAAGCAAAGGTTAATATTATAGCTTAATTGTAGTTAAATTTAACGGTGGAATATACATTATAGCATCGGGTACGGTGAGAAATGCATTTTATAAATTGGACGAAGTCGGAATGCGATTTTCCTTAATATAGTAACTTATTAAATACTAAATTATCAACAGAATGTTTTATATAACTTAAAACATTATCTCTTAATAAATTATAATTCAAAGCTGCAAATCTAAAATAACTTTACTGCAGAGGAGCTGATAACCAACGCCACATGCTTATCAAACCGTCGTGCGAGTACGATGATAAATACAACCAGAAATAAACAATGAAAATTCACTAATTAGTCCTCTAAAAAATTTAAGTAACTTTGTTACAAAACAAAGTAATTCTTTGCAAGAATTGTGCAAAATGATCACCGTGAGTAACAATGCAGGCTTCAGCTTCTTCTTCTAATTGAACTTTTTACACTCTCAAATAGTTTAAATGTATTTCTTATGGTATCTCATTCTGGTATCGCATGTTTAAATCTGGTTTATCTCAGAAACGGCTAGAGATATCAAAATTTCACAAGGGACAATATTTGTTAAACATTCCAAATCAGTTTGGCTTTCAAGAAAATAAATCTACTAATGGCGGTATAGCTTTACTAACACAAAAAATAACAAATTGCTTAAATGAAGGTAAGAAGTGTACTCCCGTGTTTATTGATTTAGTAAAGGCCTTCGACACTGTCAACCATCCAAGACTTCTAGCTCTGCCAAAAAAAGTACTGTACTATATACCTAAGCATACGAAATCAAAATACTTCTATCCTGTTTATATAATTAGAATCATAACAACAAGAGCTAATCAAAACAATTTTCAGTTGTTTTCCGCCTATTTAAAAAAATAAAGTTGATGATGGTTACTCGAAACCGAAACGTTGCACAGGAATTTTGTTAGCGTATTTTAATAGAGAACAAAAAGTGGCAATGAAAAAGTGGTTTTAGTTTTTTGATATCTCTTCAAATAAAGGGAAGAAAAAATAATAACGAAAACCGAGAAATCTACTTTTTTTAAAATATCGTTGAAACTATCCAAGATATCTAGATTTTGCAAACGCCAACAAAAAGGGCCCTAATAAATAGCTAACTTTCATCCCATCTAGCCGATGCTGTATTTCTTACCGTTTCCAAGATCCCCATGCTGTGCATCCTCACATTGAACACACTGTATAATTATATGTAGGTCAAAAATTGTATAATTTATACTAAATATTTGGCTCATATCTAACAATATAAATCTTCTATAAAGAATTATTAATTAATTAAATTAATTACCTTTCCACTAAAATCTTTCATACTTACTTGTGAATAGTGAATAGCCTGAGTTTGTTTGATCTTGAACAAAAAAAAAACAAAAAAAAGTATAATACTAGATAACTCATCATTAATTACCTCCACTATAAAATAACATTAAGGCACATGAACAATACACGGACAATAGTTCCCCTTAAGTGTGCAAGATTTGGTTGAACAATTTATTGTAATAACTAATTATGAATATTTAAACACAATTATTGTAACATCCGTTTATAGCTAGAACTCTTTCTACGGGCAAACTTTCAATTTTACCCGTGACGAGATTAGTAAAAATCTTTCAAGCATTCAAAGAATTTTCTTGCAGAAGTTATCTTTTAAATAACGGTGTTCAGATTTTAAAAATTTTGTCCATAGAAACCGTTCTAGATCTTCAAAGAGAAGTGTACATGTAAAACTCTGTATTCCAAATTATTAATTTCATCAATATTTCAGGAAAATGATCATCTTAACTCCAACATACCAAATTCTATTACGATCGATAGATTCAGTGAGACGCAGTTAAAAAATTAAGAAAAAATTGTATTGACTTTGACAGCTTATAACTAAAAACGAGAAACTTTTTACCTAATTTTTTTCGATGAATCATCGTCATTTGTTCCCCAGAATCAGTGGTTAAGCGTTCTCGGTGTTATTCTGGGACACCCTGTATAATATGTAGTACTAATCAATTCACCGAATGATAACCTCTTAATTGTTTTTTAGTTTTAACTAATAAATTAAAGATTACAACATAGAAGTCTTAATCATGTATTATTCGACGGACATAAAAATTATTAAATATATGAAGATTGCATACAATTAAACTTGATTAACTGAAAAAAAGTTGTATCGCTTTTAAAATATGCTTTATAAATAATTGAGATCATTTAGGAAACGTAGATTATAAGATCGTGCTTTCAAGATAAATAAAAACATAAAATTCATATTCATGAAATTTCAAGAGTTTATCTAATCACTGTCATGGTTTCCCTTCTCACCTATTTACTTCTTATTTTCTAGTGCGTGATTACCGAGAACAACATTATCAGGAGGTCCTTACAATTATAACGACGTCTTCAGGGAGAGGACTAACTATATACATCGCAGTCTCTTCCGCGAACGAGATTAACGAATAGATACAATAATATCTTATTTGACGGCGTTCAGTAAATGACAATTTGTCTGCGTTAACTAAATTGAGTTAGGTAAAAGTAAATTAGATTAGATTAAATGAGGCAGAATAGTAATTCATATTTAGAGTAATTGTAAAATCTTGACAGATTTATCAAGATTATAATAAATTCCGCAATCCTACATGTCTATTTTAACAATCATAACATTTATTTTTTATTTTTAAATGAAATCTAGAAATAATGTTAAAGGAAAGAATTTCAAATTATAGTTTTAACATGAGCGTTTCGTGTTTCTGATTTAATTTTAGATTTTCTAAACATGAACACCAAACGTCTGCTACATTTAATTAAACGAAAGCCAAATATGATACCAATGATATCATAAACTTGAAACTTTGTATTTGATGCGCTCATATAATTTTATGGACGCTCTAGTCTGACCTTTTGTTCCATTTAAGCCTACGTTTTTGAGTCTCTAATTCAAAACAATTATAAGACACATCCTACGAAGTTACCTAAAAAATATCAAACTACGCTACAAGTACAGAATAAAGTAGAAATATGTATAACAGTAAAGATTCACAAAATGTAGGTCAGTGGAGGAGTTACGTAAATGTGCCTTTACAAGCAAAGTTTGTTGAATTGTGCTTAATAATACTTTAAGAATTTTCTTTAAAACGTGTGAAACGTTAAGAAAATGTTTCATAGTTTCTTCGATGACGTGTACAAAAATTTTCTCAAGGGTGACGTAGTTTTGATACAGCTCTATCTTTTTGTAGCTAGGGGGTTAGTTGGGAATGATTTACTAGCAGAGTTGTGTGCAGCAACGCCAAAAGGCTCTGCGTGGGACGTCGTGGGTGGCCATGAATCTTACGTCTTTCAGTAATTGATTACAGTTCCAAAAGTACAACTCACACTCTTCTCCAAACTTATTTTTACATTAAATGGATTTGTTGCGCTTTCATGTTATGCAAATTTAAGCACAAAACAGATTTTATGGACCCGGGGTATTTTCTACTAGTGGCGGTACAGCAGCCGCTCGGCTGTATTTCGCAAGCTTTATGCTCTCTCTGTACTGTTGCCAATGTCAATATCGAGAATTTATGTGTTATCTATAGCGTTTATGAAACATCACGTCAGTGTTTATTGGATATTTATATCAATCATTAAACTTGGAAACCTTTTACATTTATGGTGCATCCAAAATAACTGGGTCTTGTAAAATATATTGATTGGAAACGAAAGATGAAGTATATGAGATGTGGTAAATAGTAAACACATATTTTGAGACGAATAAATTTTCCATGATTATTATTTAGAAGATTATTCTGTCATGCTCCTCGTGATTTAATATTTTATTTATATTTACTAATTTATTCTAGAATAGCAACGAAGAGAAAAATATATGAAAATGGATTGGTAAGCATTTAAAAAGAAATATTATTTACACAACTGACAACAAATCAATAATTGCTTATTTAGTAGACAAAACTTTAGAGGTGCAAATTATGACGGTTATAAATTTATTTTAAAGATTGTTTATGACTATAGAGACAGGACAGGATCAACGAAAAATGCCACCGTAGGTGGCTGCCATTTAGAGAATTTAATCTCTCTATGGCTGGAGAATGAGGAATGTTGGTGGATAGGAACGTCGACGGAGCGGCGCGTCGGAAGTTGGTGGTAGTCGTAGTCATGTCATGTCACATACCAAGCAGCCCGCGGGCCGGTCCACGAGGTGATGGCTGGTGGCGACGGTGGAGCAGGCCGGAAGCAGGATCTCCATAATCCCCGCCGGTGGTGTTGCCGATGACCCAGGTTGGATGGAGTACCCAAGGATGGCCAGCGAGCCGTCACACAGAGACGACGAGGAGTTCAACGCGACGGTTCTTTTCAGAACGGTGTTGGAATTGTGTAATGAGTAGTGTGAGAGTGTGTATATGTTGGTGTAGTGGTGTGTGGTGTCTAGGTGTAGGTAGTGTGCCGTGGAAGTGCAAAACTGTTCCGGCATTTGCCTTAACCACTGGGGAAACCACGGAAAACCCAGTGAGAACAGTGTGGTGGTTGGAATGGATGTGGTGATTATTGGCGGGAAATGTTAGGCGGGAATAGTTTGGCGGGAATGGATTTGGCGGGAAGCGTGACGGATTGACGAAGAATTTCCGGGCGTCGTGGAGTAGGTACCTCGAGGAGCCCCGGGCTCGAGGGTTTGGGTAGGAATGGAATTTGGTAATCACGGCCCGGTAGCTACCCGGGCCGATCGGGTGAGGCTGAGATGTGTGGTGATGATGGCCGGGCCTGCGCACCCCTACGCAGACGCCGGTTGGTGGTGGAGCGGCCGTTGATCCATCTACTGCATCTTGGGTATGAATGGGTTTGTGGCGGTCGCGATCTTCAAGCTCCCTCAATTCTTGGAGATCGACGGTCGGTTGGGTTGATGCAGCGATGCGACCTCGAGTCGCCCCGTTGGTGGTGGATGTGGGCCAGGCCTGTGCCCCCCAAACACAGACTCTGGAGGGTGGGTTGGCGGTAGCTCCCCAACTACCGCGTTTGTGGTTGAGCCCGTACTCTTCGTCACCGATGCGTCACCGCTCGCGCTGCAGACCGGGTCGACTGCCTCGCTTCGCACTCGAAGCCGGAATGCGACTATAGAGACATGTATCTGTCTACTAATAACCACATTAGAAATACAAACCATATAAGACAACAACAAGTAATGAATTTCCGTTTCTTTAATAATTACCTTTTCAAGAGTAGGTACTAAAAGCAACTTAATAATATTCGTGGAAATGAAAATACAGAAAATTAACATTGTATAAGAAAACTAAGACCGCCTTTAAAATTAAAATCACTGCACCTGGGTCCTATGAAATGAAAAAATAGTTTTTACTTAATAGACCTGTAATACTTATAGGACAACGCAATAATTCTGCTAGATAAACAATTTGAAAAGGTTATTAGGTGTTAAGATTTAAGTTTTTAAGTCTATGTGCACAGGATGTTAAGGGTATAACCGGTTAACTGCTATGGGTAATGTAACGGTCGAAAATAAGCAAAAAGTAGTTATACAGCATGAGTCTGGCACTCAATCGTTTTCGAGAAAAAAAAGAAGTTTCTCTATTTCAGTAAGAAATGTAGTGCAATCGAATTAAATCTTGGATAACCTTTGTAATTTTTGCTAGAGACTTTCCCATATGCCGCTAAGACTTTGTCGCAGCTCGTCTAAGCTATTAGGTGGTGGATGCTTGACTTGTAACCCTGCGTTTCATTATGTCCCAAAGATGCTCGATTGGGTTCAGGTCTGGACTACAAACTGGCCACTTCATGACTTGAATATTAACATAATATAAATGTTCAGTAACAATATGTGCCGCATGTGGCTCAGCATTATCCTGCATAAAGGCGAATTCATCCTAATATAAGGTGCAGAAGATATTACAAACGGTTCTAAAATGTCTGTTACGTATCGCGCAGAAGTCAGAAGTCCACCATCAACAATAAAAAGCTCTGTGCGAGCTGTTAAAGATATTCCACCCCATACCATCACTGAGCCCCCTCCATATAATGTAGTTTCTCGAATGTTACAAGCGGAATATCTTTCGTTTGGCCTTGTGTACACTCTTGAATGGCAATCAGAACTTACAAGGCAAAATCTTGACTCATCTGTAAATATTACCTGCTCTCAATCATGAACTTTCCAATCCACATGCCTCCATGCAAAAGCCAATCTGTTTCTTCGATGGTTTGCAGATAATCTGGGACCAGTAGCTGCTGCATGAAGTCGCGAATTTTGAGCTCTAAATTTTCTTATGGTATCTTGGCTAACAGCAATGCCATGAACCTCACTTAGTTGTATTTAGAGACTTCGTGCAGTAGTGAACTGTTCCCTAAGTGCTCGAAGCATTAAAAATCGGTCCTCCACGGCATTTGTAGCTTGTGGCCTGCCTAGGCCACGTTGTTTAACGTAATCATTGGTCTCTACAAATCTCTGCCGTAGCAAGTTCGCGATTCGTTAGTCCCTAATCACAATTTCAACACATTCATCACGATTTAAATTTCGTCTAGCACGTTCCATCGCGAGCAAAACCTTCTAAGCACTAGAACTTTTCATTCAGAAATGTTGACAACATTGTTATTTGTTTTTATTTAAAATCAGAGGTTAGATTGTCATTCAGAAAAGGTAAATGTTTGCATTTCGTTGAGTTACCTTTTGTTGTTTGTTTATTATTTGGAATAAAAATTTATTTTTTGTGTTTATTCCTTCAATATGAATTGTAATCAAACTGGTTTGCATATAAAAACGAATTTACTGCATTTTAATCCTATTTTGACATATGACATTCGTTTGACAGAAAATTCTCTAGTGAGAAATATGTAACTAGAAACAGTGGCACCAACATAAATAAGTTTGGGGTATAACAGTGCATGCAACTACAACCCTAAAAATTTGAAATGGATTGGAATTATAATCATTGGTCTCTACAAATCTCTGCTGTAGCAGAGAAATGAGATAAGGTATATTGCACGAATGACAGTTATCATATATATTGATAAAACAATTGAAAAACAATGCCTACGTTTATTTTAAAAGTGAGGTTTACTTACTTGAGAAGTAAGACAGAAAGAAGACAGACAAAAACCTACGAAAGGCGTAATAATAAACAAATTATTATAATTGATATTAATGAGTCGGAAAATAAATAATATTTTTCTAATAAAACCAAAAATCGGAGTGGTGCGTTAATTTTGCGATTATGTGTACTATCTGTAAAACAGAGTAAGTTGGAATTTTAAGTAGGAGAAAAAAATATATTCGACATGATAGGGTTGTAAAGAAATGGAAAAAAAGAGAGAGTTAGGGGTTGCTAAAATGAAAGTTTGTTGTTATAAAAAAAAAAAAGTAGGTACGATATTTGCTTTGGTAGAAAAGGGAGAAGTTTGTTTAGATATGTATAAAAAAAAGAAAAAATGTAAAATAAGATTGTTATTTATACTTTTGCTAATTTGTTATAAAGGAAAAATGTAAATGAAAAAAGAAAGTTGTTGTTGGTATACTATATTAAGTTGTTATTTATATGGAGGTTGAAATTTATACAGCATGGTTATATTTATAAGAAAGATGTTAGTTTAAAGAAGAACATAAAGAGAGCTGGTGCAGCACAGCAAGTGATTAAAGGTCGTTTTGTTGTTTGTTGTGTTAAGAAGGAGATCAATGATGAAGGAAAATGAGAATAAACGTTATGAATTATAAACTGTTAGATGAAATAAAATAATTGAGAGTGGGTAAAGAAACTGTAGTTGGTAAATTACATCAGTATTTAAAATAAACGTAAGAAAATTTTTAAGTGTAACAACAGCAACAAGATTTAGTATTTTAAAGATTTTTAATATGAGATTTGACTTTTCACACCTTTAGGCCCTGTAATAAATTAAAAAGGATAGATTAAAAATAAAATTAAAAGAAGTTAAATAGTAAAAGGTAAATTTTGTAGTGTAATCATAGTCACACACGAATTTTCTTGTTTTTGTGGTATTGTGGAGAATTTTGTGACAAGCGATGAGTGTAGAGCACATCCGCGAGGGGAGTAGCCAGCAGAGTGGTAGATTCGGAAAGCAAGAGTAAAATGAAAGGAACAGGAAAACATGTCGAAAATAACCATGCAAAATTGATCTAAAGATATACTCGATGATTCTCGACCTCTTTTAATGCTTTTTTTTTTAATTCAGATTAGGATTTTTAGATAATTCTTAGTAGATGAAAATAAAGTTGTTTTACGCGGGATCGCAAGGAAGATCTTAGAAACTCATTAAAATATATTATTGCAAAATAGATAAGAAATAGACTTCATTCTACAAAGATATTAACAAATTATCTATAAAGTGAGGTTAAAGAATTGAATGAAGTCAAAAAATGTTTCAGACAAAAATTGTTTCTTTTTTAACGTAGAATAATATTTTTTTAAGAAAGTTATAGATTTGCATTTAAAAAAGAAAAGTTGCCCATGATTCAACATTGAAAACGTTCACCAGATCGCAAATAAATAACGCCATTTTGTTTTCCCCTTGCAACCAAATAACTTTTACTTGAAACATTTTTTTTTTAAATGCATTGTTTTCGAGATATTCCACTGTCTAAATTAAAAAATTAACATTGTATATATTTAGATATAAAAACAATTTGTTTTCTCCAAAAAATTAAATTGGCGTCACTATTCTCCCCTGACGAGTTTAAACAAGGACGAAACAATTGTTTGGAGATATGATGGTCACTGCTTGCACAATTTATCTTTATGGAGAAGACATTGTTGTTTTATTTTGTAACAAAGTTACTTTTATTTTAGTTATAAATGTGTAATTCGCCGATGTGAATTTTATACTTAACACATATTGTATGTACCGATAACCGCTTAGATTTACGTATTTATCATTCGCCGTCCGTAAGCTATTCTTTAAATTGTAAATTTTATTTCTATAATTTTCCGTTTGATTTTATTATTAGCTACCTTGGGACTTTAAATTCCACTTCCTCTTGTAATTTATTATTCATCGCTAATAATTTTTAGTTTGTAATACACCGATTATTTAATACCAGTGTTATATATTATAACTTAATATTTCTTTCTAGTTAAGTTAGTAAAAGATATTAAGTTAACTGCCAAATATAGGGTGGCCCAACGGAAACGAAACAGACTGAATAACTCCCACGAAAATAAATTTTCGGAAAAACGTCGATTTGTATTGGGAGGAGGACATTTTTTGACGTACAATTCAAACCCTAAACTTTAATCCCCTAAGAGAGGGAACATCAACCCCTCAAATATTCAAGTGGCACATCATTAGAAAGGCCTTTCAGTTTTCCATACTGCCCCGTTTGGATTTTTAAATTAATATACTAGGTGTGAAATCTAAAACATAGAAGGCTTCCTAATCTTTAAAGTTTTACATTTGGCATTTGTGCTCAATTAATTTAACAATCTCGTATCCACTCTAGATAAGTCTGTCATGTTTATTTTTTATTCTCTTAGTGTGAGTAACAAGTAAATTTTCTAGTATTTGTTGTTGTTGTTGTTGTTGTTGTAAATTAAGAAAACTTACATTGTAGGTTACTCGAATGTAGAAAGGGTTGAAATGAGTGTACTTTTCTTTCAAAATAATGAAAATGCAAACAGAACTGCCGGTTCAATCAACGATATGCAAATAAACATGTAGGTATCAAGTATGTTTTAGAGTTAGTGACAAAAATCCAAGAAACAGAATCCGTCGTTAATAAAAAGAGAAATGCTAAGAACCCCGGGCGAAATCAAGGAGTGAAAGTGGCGGTTCTGGGTTATGTTGCTGCCGATCCTACGTTGAGTACGAGGCAAGTGGCTACTGTATCTGGTGTTAGTAGAACTAGCATTCAACGAATTTTAAAACACCACAAGTTTCATTCATACATACATACTCTTTTGTAATTCTGCGAGGTCATAAGTGAACAAACGACGAATAATCCAAATTTTCTATTCAGTGTCTGTTTTTTCGATGGTAAATGGATTTAGCATTTTCCTTAATTTAGTTGTCCGCCGTATTCTAATTAACTTATGTATTGTAAATGAATTGTATAAATCAATAACGATGCAAGCCGCATGTCGATTTCCTTATTTGCCTGTCTTCACTTGTAGCGTCCTCGCTTTGTGTGTTTGCTAGTATGGCGGAACTGACCGATATAAATGCAAGCCCCTGACCGTCGGAAGGGCAGTTGTTGCCACTGCAGTTTCAGCCAAGCATTCTGAACCAGTTCTAGTACCAGTGAAGAGTGGATATCCAGTGGGTAGTAAGTACCCGGGTAAGATCTATCCTATTCCAACCCATCCGCTCCATATACTCTCGATTGTGGTATGACTGTTGACGCTATTGCTCGAGCCAATTCACCGTCCGTCGAAATATAAAACAAGCTATCCCGGTGTCATCGCTGTCGGTCAAGCTAGTCCGTCGCCGATGGGCAACTCCTTTCTCCGTACTGTATCCTCGCTTGGTAATAGCTATGAAGGTTATGGAGCCTTGAATCTAGCATAACTTAGCTTATAAATTTTATTTTTAAGGAAGTGCTGCCTCCTATAAGTAAAAAAATGAATGTATCTGCCATCTATAAATCAGAAGATGAATATGAACAATTGACACGTGTCAACCAATCAGAAGTTTTTTCATTGGTAGCACCATAGTGTATTATCTGCTTATGGATAAAAGCACTGATCATTACCGCTTTATGAAATTTTTAACTCCTGTTAAACTAATTCTGTGCCCTCTTGTAGGACAAGTTGAACACTAAATTTAAAAAAAAAAGTGTTCGACTTAAAAACTATAGAGAGGGCTAATGGTATCTTTTTAGAATATTTTTATCGCTTGGATTATCTTTAAATTAACAAAATGGGGCAGTTTTTGCATTACGTTCAATAATTAACGCCACCCTTTACATTATATAGTCTGTTTCAATACTATAGAATTCAGATTAGGCTTTGACATTATATTGTGCTTTTAGGTTGTAAAACTGAATTTGGTGAATGTTGGTTGTACAATGCAAAAATGAGGTAAAGTCAAACTCGACTCTGAATTGAAACAGACTATAATTATCTGTGTTTTCATTATTTGAATACGTTTTCATAAATCATAAGTAATATCCCAAGTGCATGTTAAGTTACCGATAATTTTCACGAGTGCGGGTATTTCCCGAAGAAAATTTGCAACAAAGTATTTCCAAAGAAAGAATCATTGAAAAACTTCAAGAAACGAAAAAGTCATTAAATTTGACAGTTGTGTGCCAGTCAATAATTTGCACTAGCGCAATTGTCGCTGTAATACGCCCTCGATTGGTTAATATACAAAAATCTAAACCTTTTTATTGGTTGAACTTCTCTGAGGGACATAGTCAAAGTAACTTGAATTAACAACTTAAAACTGTCAAATTGAATAAACATAAATGCCTATTAGCTTTGATTTTCAGTTTCTTAATTTGAAAATGTCAACCTGCTGTGGAAATGTGCAAGTTGGGTCGTCTACAATCAAGAAGCGTCATCACTCGTGAATCCTGAATTTTAAGTCACGTTGTGATTTGGTGCAAGTCATTTTATGTTAATAAAGATTCTAGTGTTGAGATATTAAATTTCGGGTTTCTTGATAAAATCTACAGTATGAATAAATTAAGTTACGACAACTAGGTAGCCAACATGCATTGCAACTTTTCAAAATAAATAGAGATCGAAGGTGTTGTTAGGTATTTTTGATAGTAAAGCTAATTAAGTCGAATTACGAAATGTAAGGTTAACAGCGTAATAATATTCAATTAAACAGAAAAGGACGACATATAACAAAAAATACTAAAAATAACAAAACATTAAATCATAATAGAAACTGAGCTTATTTTTATTCAGTGAGGATTTTCCGGGACATTATAATAATAATTAATATATCTGTTAATTAACGCATTATTATTGAATGTTGCTTCATTAAAAAACAACACATACTATTAAATTTTGGTCCACCATATCAGTTCAGTTGTTTCTGATTTCTTTTCTTCATTGGTTTCTTTTTGAATATAAATTCTAAGGTCTCATAAATTATTCGTATTGCCTTAATTCCATTTCTTAAAAGCATTGTATGGTGGAATTGCAGTAGATCCTCACCGTTAAATCAGCCTTTTGCGATTTTCCTTAAATGGCACTCTCATCTATCTTCTGAACGTTGGAAAACATTTTAGCAATATAACACTTATAAACTGAAACTAAATGCAGTATTCTCATCAGCCAGGGTCAGAGATCTGACAGTTTAAGTTGTTTTGGATTTTTTTATTCACGGTAAGCTTTCAAAATTAATTACTTATTTTTTAATGACCAAAGTCCCCCGTAAATTCATACCTGTACAAAATGGGTTGCCGGCCTAGTTGACTTAAATTAATTTATTCATACTGTATAGATAATTTGTACTGAAGCTGGATTTGTATGTGAAACAAATTTTTCAAGTACTATACCAATACACAATTCATTCTTTCTCAAAGCGTTTTCCATCATTATCTTCCAAGCCAGCATCACCGACGAGTACTACCTCCCATTCCATCCACACCACTATAAGTCAACTACTACATCACTACCGTCCCCAACATTATCATTATCATCAGTCCTAGAACCAATTTAATACAGCGATTACTACTGTCTTTAGACCATATAATTACCTTTGTCCTCGCCACCATAACAACTATAAACATTACCTAACAACTAATCAAGAAGAATATTCTGCCAGCATTCAGTACTGGCCTTCTCTATTTGCGTCAGCAGAGTTTCGTTTCCTAGTGCTTTTAGTCTCCTGAAACATCTTAAAAAAGAGAAAATCGGTTACATATAGTATAATTAAATAATCAAGTTAATCGCCTGATTAGTCTGATTTGATTAGATAATTTTAAATTGGCATTTAAATTTTACTACCTCTTGATTGGTTAACCGTGTGATTAACTTAACTATTTCATTAACTTTGCTTTAGCCAACTGGACCTGAGTGTATTTAATATTTCAACTAAGACATGATCTAGTTTAGAACAACGTTGTTTTATTAATGACCTACACTGTAAAAATCTTTAGTATCGTTGTCAGTAGTGAAGTCTGTATACAAGGTACTAAAAAAAAAAAAGGTCAAATGTTTTACTTATTTATTATACAAAATGTTCATAAATGTTTCTGAGTCCAGTTGGCTAGGGAATCTAATTTTAATGTACCACCTTGTTGATTTATTTCAACAACTAATACGTATCTGTTTTCTGTCATTTGTCAATTGCAAATGCCATTATCCTGCATTTAGTTAATCGTGTGCTGAGATTTTTGTTGCATTGTTCCACATTTCTTCTCTCCAATTGCGCTAATTGTACGAAAAAGCCTTTTTCAAGACTAAAGTTGATCTTGTGCTGTGTCTGCGTAATCATAGTAAAACTCTTACATACTATAAACATTAAAAACTGTTAATGAAATTTATTTTTAGCATCATTGTAAACAACGGTCTATACTGTTCAACAAGACACGTTTATCGTTATGTCTTATTACCGAAATGGTGTAGTTCACGAGGGAAATTAGACATATTCTAATTATTCAAACTCGCAAAGATAAATTCAGAATCTGATTTCCTGATAATAATGTTCCGGATAACGCTTTAGTTTATCACACTGAAGATGTAGTAAGTCGATTTGCTAGAATAGGATCTGTTGAGAAGAATAAATCGTCATGAAGATCTGCTGTGAGTGCTGAAGCTGCCGAAGAAGTGAGACAAGTAGTCGAAAAAAATCAGCAAATCTCACTTTTTAGAATTTCACTTCAAACGAATATCCCTTTAAGTACTTGTCAGAAAATTATTGAGAAAGCGCTGAAGTTATATTCTTATAAAATAACGACTGCGCAAAAATCTACACACCAGACTATGGTAGTGGAAGAGAATGTTGTGCATGGTTTGTGAACAATATGAACGACGATTTACTGGATTTGCCTTTTTACTCCGATGAGGCCTGGTTCCATTTATCTTAGCACTTAAATTTGCAGAATTCTAGAATATGGAGTGCTGAAAAATCCTCACCGTTTTGTTGAGACACCTCTTCATCTCATCAAAGTAGGCGTTAGGATAGCAGTGTCTCGCAGAAAGCTTATTAGTCCTATATTTTTCCATGACACTGTCACTGCTAAAAGATATAGAGAAAGTTTAAGTGTCTTTGTTAATGAACTGCACGATGACGAACTCCAACGAGGCTATTTGCAACAGGATGGAGCTACAGCTCATACTGCACGAGCAACGATTGAGTATTTGCAACAATCTTTTCTAGATAGGATTATTAGTAGAGGAATCAATATTCCAAGGCCACCTCGTTCACCTGACTTGGAGCCTCTTGATTTTATCTATATTTGATGTTTTAAAAAAGTCGGGGTTTGCAAAAGAAGAATGGGGGATTTAAACAAATTGATGAAAAAAATTACAAATCAGTGTCATGACCTTGATCAGCAAGTACTCCAAAATATCTTTCAAAATAAGAAACGACGAGTAAGGTAACAACGATGTAATGCGTGTAACGTGACAAATATTCGAACGTTTGTTTTTCAAAAGACAGCAAATGCAGCAAAATTTCACAGCCTACGGAAACATTTATGAACACTTTGTAGTACTAATAAAACCACAAATCAATTGTTTCTAAGGTAGAGTCAGTTTTATATTTTAGTCATAGAATGCATTATGGGGGGAATTTCGTAAATGATGCGAAACTAGTGCCGAAAGACGGTTTGTGTTTAAAAACATAGTACATAGTAGTAAACTTTTTTAACTTTTATCTCAAGTGTTTAGTTTCACATTTACCACAATTACCCAAGTAAAAGTCGCACAGTCTGAAGAAAAAGAAATAAATCAGAAGAGTGAAAAGGTGAAACTTGCATAGAAATTGTGGGAAGGAATATGCTTAGGTTAGTCATCAAAAAACGTAAAAACAACTTAAAGTTACGATATCCTTTATGTTTAAGAAATTAAGAAATTAACGAGGGGAGGCACGATGTAAGTTCACGGTATTTAAATAATTGTGGCATTACATTAATTGTGTGTAACGAATCTGGTTTTCTAAGTTAAATACAGTTAATTCCGTATAATAAAGAAATCCGGTCGCAATGAAAAATTGATATAATACAAAATTAATAATACATAGTTCTGGCTATAAATCAATCCGAAATCTTGCAACTTCATTTACCTTTAGGATTTTTCTGTTTATTACAGGCTACTTCTACGACTCGACGGGCGTTTTTAGTTTCCCATCCATTTAATAAAACAGAGCAATATTAAATAATTAATTCAAAAGCCAACAACCTCAGTGGGCGTGTGGAGGTGAAAACAGCGCTTTCAATAATGGGAAAAGATTTATTTGTTAAACAAAATTTAATTACGTTTTGTAAAGTTCACCGCATTTCATATTTTGCAGTTTTAAACTATGGTCCTTAAATACTTGGAAATTCTACCATTTTTCGTTAGGATATTAGTTAGATATTATACTTCGTTCAGCTTAATGAGCTACTCGAAATAAATAAATATGTTACGTTGTTATCTTGCTAGCCATGATCGAGTCAGTTTTATACTATTTCCATTTAATTGTTATAATTCCAAATTAAATTTAAAATTAAATATAGTAATAACTATTAAATACTTTTTATAGAGTAAAACTATAACCATAGAAAATAAAGAATTTGTTTGTTTTAGTAGCTCGTTAAGTTGAACGAAATATAGGTACGTAACTGAAGGGTTAAGCGGAAATTGCGATATTGTTATGGATTAATAAAAAAATAATCTTTGCTAAAGAGAAGTTGTTTTTGATTCATACATTAATGGTAATTGCACAAAATAATAAATGATCGTATGAATCATAACATACAAGTACCATATTTGCGTTTCACTTCTTTTTTACCATCGTATAACTTAAAACTCTAGCAGTTTCATAAGCAGATTCTTCTTCTAGTTGCTCTAGGAAAAAAAATAATGGATCACTTAAACGCTTTTAAAGGCTTTTTCGAAATAACTATTTTTACTTGTGCTCTATTTCCGCTTTTCATAAACCCTAGTCTTCAAACAGTGTAATTAACCTTTTTATTTCTAAATGTTAAACCTCAATTTATTTCAAAATTTGTGGATAACAAATTTCTTGTTTGTATTTCAGTAGCTTTTTCAAACAACCACGCGTATCCTAGTAATGAATTTTCCATTACGTTTGTTGCTTATTTTAAAGTCCTGGTTCCATTTTGATGTCATGTCAGCGTCTGTAATGTTGAGATTAGATTATGCTAATAAACTATTGAGTAAACTTTTAATTAAAGCTCTCTCTATGGTGCAGCTTACATTATAATTTGATTCGAAATTATATAATTTTAGCCACACGCATCGCTTCCACCAACTCTAATCTCCTTCATCGCCTCCTACCCTCCATAGAAAACGTGTATGCCCTCAATTACCTGCAAACGTTTAGCCTCTGACATTTAATAAATGCAACACAATAATAATAATGATATCCCCTCATAACAATCAAGATAATAAGAATATTTTCGTTGAAATTAATTTCAAACATCAACCAAGTTTTCCGTCCGTTATTAAAATCTTCTCGGGCTTTACCTTTTTAAAAGTTCGTTTTTGTCTGATTAAATGGTGATGACGACGGCTCCTACTGTGACGTGACCGACCTCTTTTTTAATGGATGGTCGCCGTCTGAAGATGATTACCGAGATAATAATGTTTGTTTTAATTTTTCCGCTTTTATTGTATCGTTTTAGCCAGTGTAAACAATTTCCATTTATCTCTCTGTCTTCCTACTCTTTCCCATTTCGCCCACACTTTGTGTGGCGGCCGTCGAAGACACACAAACAATCCTTGTTTTTATAACCAACCCTAAAATTATGATGTATGTATATGCGAATCGGATTTGTAATTGACCTAGATTTGGTTACATGATTACAGATTAATTCGAGAGAAATGTCTTTTTTTTCACGTGAACGACAATATCAAGGGTTGTTTTTGTGTAATTAGTTTATTAACTTACTCATTAAATAGTTATTAGTTAATACTCGTGTAAAGTATTGAGTTGAGTAAAAGTTTACAGAATCTGTTTTTGAAACAGCTTTATTTTTAAATATTTATTAGGTATGTTTTTTTTCATGGAAAACAGAAGGAGATTTTTTCAGCAAATTTCATCTTACGTAAAAATGTTTCAAACAATATTATGTTGGGTTTATTTTGAAATAGGTTGAGAGTAAGCAAACATTCACTGTTTTCCAAAGTACTTCTTTACATAACAGTCTAATTTTATAGGTTTTAGCTTTTTTCTAGTAGTGTTATGTACTGCTGTTTTCAAACATAATTTGTGTTGTTTTCAATTTGATAATACATTTACAATTCTTGTATACCTGAGCACCATGTATACATTAGATGTTAATGTTCACATTTAGATGATCAAAAGCCATGTACTGCTCAAGATATAAATACAGTCATGTAAAGTAAAGAATATTTTGCTCGCATAAAACAAAAGCTTTTT
>VTPC01002531.1:0-10247 GCA_011009095.1 Ignelater luminosus | reverse complement strand
TTATATTTACCCATACTGCGTTAAAATAGTGTATCTCAAACTCCTTTATGCACCCACTGCGGCTCTTTGTAAATCTTGGGTTAAACATTTGGGATAAAATGGTTCTTTGCTTCAAAAAGGTTGCCGAGTCCTAACATAGCAGTATACATTTCCCATCAGCCACATTTTTGTGAAACAATATAAGACAAGAATTTTGATATTATAGCGCATTTTATTTCTGAGATGCTAAAAAGATAAAGAAATTTTAAATGAAATCTTGAGGACCAATATCTCAGAAATTTATCCATATAATTCCTGTAACCAAGCGCATGACAATCTAGAAAAACACCCTGTGTAGGATTTATATTTTTGATGTGCTGCTGAGAGTTAAGTGTAGACATTTGTATCCTAGATTGAACTTGACATTTCTCTTTTAAATCCTACGCATTTCCCTTTTTACACTCGAACGATTTATGCACAGGCACAGTATTTTAAAAGACCTTTCTCATTTTGTTTAAATTGATTTGTCAAAATGATAGACTTGTTAGCATGTTTAAATAATATATTCATATTACTACACATTTAGTTAATTACATACATTGTAGCAATTCTCGTTTTGAGTTTCTCACATCAGCTTACAGCGGCACTTCAAATTTTAACAAAGGATAGTTACGTATTCAGCTACTGCGGTTGGTTATAAAAATTAACCCTTTGTGTACCATTCGTAATTACGGCTAATGTTTTTCTTTGAGAACAGGAAGCATGTTTAATTCAACAATTTTATTTATTACTATTGCTGAATTTGTAATTACAGTTTGCGAGAGTCCAATACGATTTGCATGAATATTTGTGGTCGTAGGAAAACAAAAATGCTAAAACTCCTCGGTCATAGTACTTAACTGCTTCATTTAGTAATATGCAGTAGGGCGACTGCACGATATTAATATTCGCAATCAACCGCCAGAAAACCGGAATGTGCCTCATTAGCTTTCCAAATAAAAGCAAATGCATTTAAAACCAGCTCCCAGATATTATGTCTGCCCAGCAAATACGACTTTTGGCCAGATTGGTGGTTTGCGTGGCCTTAAAGTTCATGTAAAATTCATATATATTTTTGCATCTGGACGTAAAGTAATTTAAAAAAATAAAACTGTAATGGTCATAAAAATTGTTGATTCAATTGACGCAGAGCTCATTTAGTTAACGCGAACGCAATTTGAATCCATCGCCCGTGCACAACCAGTCAATATGCGTCCGTCTGTGTTTTTATTATGTTTTTGTGAACTTCAAGCTATTGAACAACCAGCAGCATTTAAACGAGGCTATTATTTTTATTCAAGCACTGCCGGATTTATTATGATGGGTCAGTTGCATTTATCACGAATTCAATTAAACTAAACCTGCATCGCTGTTTGACGGCGCTGCCACCATTTTATTACTGCAACAAAGAGCGCATCAAACCGAGATATCTGTAATGCCACACTAGTGCAGGCATCAATAAACCAAGAGCATGTGTGAGATGGCACTATAAAGCCAAACAAAGGTCGACACGTCTAATGGAAATGACATTGTTTTTGATATCTTTCCTAAATAAAAATGAAATTCAATTGAGGAATATCTGTATTAATTTACTTTATTATAATTATGAATAATGCAGGAAGTCCTGCTTTGTTTTGCTGCTACTTTTTCTTTGTTTCTGTGTTTTAGTATACAGTAAAAATGTGTAATTTTAATAACAGGGAATTGTAAAAGAGTAAGGTATCTTGTAAACGTAGGATATAAATTTTCAGCATGCTATTAACGTTCATAAAGCAAGGAAATAATAAAAGTACGCATTCTGCATTAATATAACACATAGAGGATTAAAAAACACGGTGTTAGGTTATCAGATTATTTTTAGTGACCTTTTTCTTTTCCGTGTAACGCGATATAGCGGTGCTGTCGCTCTCGTTAAAACGGTTCTGCGACTATTGCATTATTAATACACTTCTTAACTTTTGCACGTTTCTTTCATTTGCATTCATTGGTGACTCTCAGGGGATAAGTAAGTGAAATTATTCAGAACCTGAAGTGCTGTAAAGAGCAAATTTTCATATTCGTATATTAATGAGCACGAAATCTGTTGAAACATCTAGTGAAACAGGTGTTTAAATCAGAGTGGAAAAACAAACTGAGGATGAGATTATTATTTGTCTTTATTCGGTTAAGGCGAATAATTCATATCGAACGTTTGACTGCAGTCCAAAAGTCAACAAGTACCGTAACTAAAGAGGTTATTCCTGCATCATCAACCTTGCCTTATAACGGTTTATCGCCAATTCTATATAAGAAAGCACCGCACTGCCTAGAAAAATAAGCATAAAATTCTTGGCACAACACGAAAGTCTTATTGTTCAATTGGAGCAATCAGTGTGATTTTGGGGTCCTCTGCCAGCCCTGCCAACGGCACCGGCCTGCAGCAGACAGAGTATGAGCCATTGAGACGCCGTTTGGCCGCGACGTGCATTGCCTAACAAAGCGTTTTCAATCCCACCAACTGTGTACATCAAGCACAGGGATAACATACGTTCTTATTTTTCATAACAATAGGAGAAATTATGAATCACACAGATACCGAATTCTAACTGAAACGTTTTGCAGTAATCATGATGTTTTATTGACTGCATTTATATTCTTTCAGGAATTTTTCAAACACAAATTCACCATGAAATCTTATTTTTGGTTTCCGTTTCTAGATAGAGCTAGAAAAGGTATTTTCCAAACAAGTTTGAAAAGATCTTTAGTAAAGTAATGCAATTAAGAGGATTTGTTAAATAGTAAGCTAGTTAAAATAAAACATAACCTTTTGCAGTATTTGCAAGCGGCTTTCAGAAGTAATTTCTAAATTGCATTCTGAATATAATTACGTAAATAATGGCGTGAGAATTTGTTATTAACTTTTTCCAAGGTTCTCCTTTGTTGAAAACCCTGAAAAAATAAATACAGTAGATTAATGATGAATAACGGAGGTTGCTATTTTTAAATGCTTTACCTATACCTACTTGGTGCGCATTTAAAATTATGAAATTAACCCTCGAATGTGAATCACAAAAATCTAGTTTGCATACAATCTGATTTACTAAATCAGATTTTCCATTTGCTATAACAACCTCTACGAACAGTTCTTCTCTAGCTAATATTAATGTAATACGTTGATATATTAATTCTGTATAAGTAAGAATATTTGGACATTATACTTTAAAATTAATGTTTTTTCAACAGGAAATTTCTCTTGAAAGGTATTATCATCTTTTAGACGAGAATATTGCAGGTGATCAAGTAACTAATAGTACTGTAGCTCACTGGAATTCCATGATTTGGAGACAACAAACGTACAGTCAGCTCACAAAGTAATGTCGCAACATGATTTATGTTTGATTGCTTGATGTCTGATTTAAGAATAGATTTTACGTTTCATAGGAATTAATCAAATGAGTAAGAAAATCTTCATTAATTTAGACGTTAAACACGGACATGTAAAGCACTTTGCAACATTAATACTTTATGAGCTTTCTTCTTTTTCTCTTCCTTTCGTTCTCTCTCTTTAACATTTAAATGCTCTTATTGGGATAGAGTATGCACGTACGGCTATGAATGAAAATGTGGGACACAATTCGTCTGCAACTTCTGTTATAGAGCGTCAGATGACACAGATTTATGTTTAGCGTATGAACTACGTATTCACCAAGATTCCTTCCTGGACACAAACAAACAAAGTCGGCAAATTTTGACTTGTGCTGTATCCAGGCCCTACACCTGCATAACTAAGAGAACTAAAGCACTTCTCAGCTGTTAGGTTTTTGCACTAGCGATCTAGATCTCATCAGAATCATGATAAAGTGTCGTAATTTCTTTGGTTACCTTACTTTTCTGACTCCCACCATTCTCCACCAACCACTGAATTTGTTAGACTGATAGTATAATGTAGCAATAAGAACACAAACGAGCACATTTGTCGTCAGCTGACGCTCGTTGCACGTCCGCGTACGTGTTCTTGTAATTCTCCATTCTACTACTAAATTATCATTTCTCTGGCTTCCCTTAGAACAGCCCAGCCACTTTCGTTGACTAATTAATTTTCATTGTACTGCATGACAGATCTAGACGGAACCTTACAACAGCACTCAGACTCAAAAGGTGTTAGAAAAGAACGGAGAATATAAAATAAAAACCCCGAGGCTGGAGGTAATCTTCCTAGTTCTACAATTCTTAAGAATAGGTGAAACAACTGAAAACTGCCCACCAAGATTGCCAACCAAATCGACAACCAGCTTGTTTAGATCCTACAGAAGTGCAAAGACGAGCAGTATCTTCTTCAGTCTCTTACAGCAAAGCCTGCAGACTATCGTCCTCCATTTGTGTCATACCTTTTAATCCACATTGGCCCTCATATAAATTTTTATCTTTTGAAGAAGTAGTATTTATTCTTACATTGTATCGCCTGTCCCATCGCGTAGGTCATATGGTAAACTCAAAAGTGTTTTTTGCCAAGGAGCTTGAGAGCTTGAAGTTAGTACAAGGTTAGATTACAATCGCGGGGTTAGGTTGAGTTGAAACATTTCAGCGACTCGGTGAGTTCTTCTTGGTCTTGGAGGTCTTCTTGCGAAAGAAACGAAATGCCCTAGCCATTTCTTACAGAAGCAAAGTGTCGATTAGGGGCAGCTGGTAAAATCAGCCGGTCTGAGAGTGTAAAGAAGCATTTTGAGAAAGACGTGAGGCTGAATGAGACAAACTTAGATTAGGAGGATACCAATGCGCGCGAGTGAGTGACTATATTCGACTAATACGAACTTATTAGAAACGCACAGACAAGTAAGTTAGCTGTAAGTTACTAGATATAAAGTAGAAGCAGGCTAGAGTAGGGCAGTTGAAAGAAATAAAGAGCTAATAAAAGTCAACAGGAACGGACGTAAACAATAACCTCAGTTAAGTCATACATAGAAGGGAAAAAGCATACTTGTACGTAAAAGTACGGAACACTGCGCTCATGCTCGGGTTAAGTTAACAATAGCGATAGAGTAGGGGGCAGCATAGCACAAAACGTAGAAATAAGGATAGTTTAATAGAATATGTAGTTTTACATAAGAACGATTACATTTGTATAGTCTACCAGGGTATGGAAGAAGCACCTCCGCGTGTAAGATTCATGTGCCAAATTTCGTTATTAAATTTATAAAGTTAGAAGAAATGTATTGGTTACCCTACCTTTGCATCCTTTTCAACAAACTTATTAAAGAGGTAAGTCAACTGAAACCGCTCTCCACTTCTTGATCTGTAAGATTAGGCGTTGCACCAAGAACAGTGTCGCCGATCCATGACAGCTTTGAGATCAAGAAACTGAGTGATTTAAATTCCTGGACATTGTGGCATAGAAAGAAATGGAAAGATCGATACTGTGGTTAAAAAGAGTGCTATTGGCTCATTTCCTGGTCTGAAGCTAGCTCTCAGTTTTACAGTAAACCACGTTAATGAATCAATTGCAGACTAAACTCTTTTGATATTTTGAACTGATCGAAATGATGTATTACGCTGCAGATAGGAAAGATTTCGAATGAAGGGGTTTTCTTGCCCATCAGACTAAACATGACACAGAGAGAGGGGGGGGGGGGCTGAATTTAGACTTTTGAGTTTTACTTGTTAAATCCATAGTAATGACTGTTCTTTTTTTCTACTCACGATAGTAATCATAACCACTTCAATAGGTTCTGACCAGCATGAGCAATGATTTCAAGGTTTCAAACTAAGAATATTCCAGCACGGGCATCGATTACCCAAAGATATGAAATCGACCTCATTGTGCTCGATTTTACACTTTTTTTGGGGAATCAAATACTGATGATGCCGAATTGTACTTAATTTCTACTTTAATGTTACTGAACCTGCGTATCAGTTGATTTTCGGAAGAGTTAGTATCAGCAACCCCAAATTAAGAAAACATAATTTACCTCGATTTTTATACACCAATAGAAATACAGAATTACTTAGCAACCACCTTGGTAACAGTGGTCTTACCGATAAGACTGACATCGATAGTTAGCTGATGGTAAGACCCCTGTAATTGTTTTCTGCAAATTCTAAAATAAATCTTATTTTATTTATATTTACGTTAATTATTTTATTTTTATTTCTTTTTATTTCTCGATAAATTGTCCAATAAAATACACCTCTACTGTTGGTATATTGTCATCAATACCTTGATTTTCATTCAAATACGATTTTTTAAAATCAAGACATAAAACCCTTCGACCTTTGGTCTCGGGCTTTTATCAGATTATAAATGAAAATTTAAACTCCTAGAAATGTTTATGTATTACTACTGAAAAACTCAGACTAAATTTCCTTCTATTAATTTTAATTTAATTATTGTTAAGATGCGTCTTACATAATTTTACTTATCTATTTATAAATCTTTATTTTTAAATTCTTCTTTAGAAAAATTATTGAAATTCCCTTTAAATATGAATAAACGTTTAAATGACGATTAAACATTGTTTTTATTAAAGTTCAGATGGATTGGCTGCATTTAAAATGTCAGTGTGACATTACCATCCCGTTATTGCACGAGCCTGTGACAGGTGTTCGTGCTGTGTTTGTTTTCTCGTCAAACACAATTTATATAGACATTTTTCACTTTAGTATAAAAGATTTTTATCTGTTCAAATAATTACAAGCTAGCACCAGTCTAATAGCAATTTTCAAACTAAACTTCTAATTACATAATTTATTCGAACTTAATTGTATCTGATAGAGTTTTAACACGTTATTGCTATTATTAAACAAAAACCCTACTTAAATGTAGTCCACTGATAATTCTAGTTTGATTCACGCAATTAAATTTCTACGATCATAGTTAGTATTTCCTGTGTATCAAGTATAGTTGTGACCTAATTTTGAATGTAAAATTGTCATTATGGAGTCACAGCTACAAATTTAGTTAAAATTACATTAAGTTTAAAAATTAAATAATTAAAGTCATCAGTGTTCATTCCCGTAAAAAAGACCAAGATAGCAAAACCCCAACATTAAGAAAGCACTTCCAAGCAACGCTTTTTGGGGGCATATATCTTAATGAGACACCAAAATGAGGGTAGCTGTTCCTTGACAGTTTTACTAGGCTTTTTTTTCTTATTACACAATAAGAAAATTGGACAGATAAATCAAAAAGCTATAAAAGGCGTCATAAAACATATATATTAATATGTAATAAAGTTTGTTACGCCTTCATTTTATTTAATTTGTAAATCCCGCAATAACAATGGGAAAAAGCGTTTAAAGTATTTGATTAAAATGCAACGGAAGTGAAACTAAAAGGAAGCAATATTTGAATTCTTTCAAGAAATACCTAAAGTAACCAAAAGAGTAGAATAGAAACGGGAAATGCGTTTATATCCCTTAAGTTTTGATTAGTTTGGACCGATAAATTGATTGATTCGACCGAAAGGCTTTTCTTGAATAGAAAACCTCGGAGGGTCAAAATGGCCAACGTTCTGGTAGACTCGAACCGAACTCGAACTTAATGATAATTATAGAATATAACTTTCTAGTATCTCTAGAAAGCGAAAGTGAAATGTTGCTTGGAGATGAAATGTTTGTAAACAATTTCAGTTTCTGCTAGTAAACTCTTAGCCGATTTTTTGCTTTACTAAACGAACCAGACAGACGTTAAATATTGGTACTTTAGGGGATTTCAGTTATATATTATTTGTTTAGCTCTCTAATGTAATTGAGAAGAGTCGTATTTCGAGAATATTATTCAATTAAAATATCATTTTTTCAACGGAACGTTGAAATGTATCAACCTATTTAAGAAATAAGTCGTTTTTCTACTTTATTGGTGCTCTTTACTGCATAAAGAAAACGTTCCATAAAACACCCTATAATTTAGCACACTTTATGATAATAAAAATTTCATGCTAAACTTTCTCGAGAACAAATTGCTTTTGTTAAATCAATAAGAAAAAAGTTTTCTCGGTTTACTTGTGGAGTGGCAATAAAAGCTGAAAAATAATTTAATTGTTTTTAAACTTGGAAGAAAAATTCCTTTTCTATTGAATCACAGTTTAAATATTCCGCAACTACTTTTGGTTACTTTTTTTAATAATTCTCAATCTCCCCTTTGTTTTGAAAATCTCAATTAGAGTTTTCAAACCTGAAAGTCATCGCGAACTTTAAGATTAAAAGCGACCCGAAAATCTTTTCCAAAGAATGATGAAGCAATGAGAATCTTTCTATACCTCAAAACCGGGATGATAAAATATCATTAATTATTTCCATAATATATTAGATGCTATATTCACCTTATAACAAATGATTATCCATTTCTCATCCTAATCATTATCAGTATTTCTAGATGGTTAATTCCATTTGCTAAGGTCACCATAGTATATCGTAGACTGATTGATGCAATAGATCGAGGGTTTCAAACGTGCGTATCATAGTACCAGCTTCTGCATTAATCTAATGAGCTGACAGTTACTATCATAATGCAAACTGGTAATATAAACCCACATTGCAGAGTTCTTGCTTTGAATAGCCGAAGATAACCGGATATGTTTATCGTTTGTTTGCTAGAGCGTCAGCTGTGCGTAATGTTTAAAGCGCCAATCATGAGAGTTTGTATCTTGCAGCACCCGGTTACATGATTACAACTCTTTATAAACAAAATATGACACGAAATCTCTGTTCTACTCTGTTAACATTTAAAATATGATATAATCACAAGGACGGTGTGCTGAAAGAACCGAAAAATATATTTTAAACACAAAAGAACAATACAACCACAAATTTTAAAATTATCATTGCCAAAGGAGAAAGAATAACAAAGGAAGTTTCTGTTAGTATTTAATATAAAGATGAGACGCTTACTTGTTTTTTGTTAACATGAAATGTAATTTAATTACAAGCTAAATTAAGTTTTATAAAAATATCCTATTTAAGTTTTTCGGGGGAGTATATGAGACAAACACAAAACCGATAAAAATTTAATAAGCATCAGGCAACTTTCAAAGTAAACAATTCCAACTTATCTAACTATAACGTTAAATATTTTATTAAAGGGGGAAATATTGATCAGAACATTTATAAAAACCGACTAGATTATTTAACAGTTATTACTCGGAATACCGTTAATTTGATTACAACTTTGAAACCCATCATTTAAAATAAATGTCAATCCCCTGAGGTTAACAAAACTTCAAAGTAGTAAAATAAGGATACATAAGGTCAGAAAGTTAATCAAATCGTTCTATAAAACATAAACTTTTTTAATTTTGATATTTAGTTACGAGTCATCATACAATTCAACTCTAATGGTAACAAGTAGTCTGTCCCAACGACGTAATCAATACAAACAAACACAAATTGGATAAAAAGAAAATAACTAAAATGTTTGGACTAAGTATCATTTTCCAACCAATATCAGTAAGAGAAAACATGGAACGAACTAAAATTGATACCTAAAGTAAGAATGTACTAAAACTTGAATGCCTTTTTTTGAAGGTATTAAGACATAAAACTAGATTGTTATTAGAATTAGGATGAGTGTAATTCTAGAAAAGTCAATTTTTATAGAAGTTCTAAAAGAATGAAGCGTTACGTAAAACTTCAGTATAAAAAAGGGTATCCTTGAATTGACTTTCCCTTGGCAACTAAAGTTCAGATTTCAACTTCAAGTTGTACATTACGATATAATGGCAATGCAATTATCTACTAAAAGATTGATGGACCACTTAAGTTCATTAATTAACAATTTCCTTATAAATATTTTATGTGATATCAATAAAGTAAAAAAAATTATCTTGTTTGGAACTCGAGAGTGAAATAAAGTAGACGTGTAATTTATGAACACGCTTTAACAATTTACCTGTCACTGTTACAGGTGTAGTAAATATACAATTTAGAAAACTTCGCATTTTTGTAGATCTATATGCAATGATTTAGAGATTTTTGGAGAAACTGCATAAGAAAATTCATTACAATTCCAAAATAAGTAAATCTACCATAAGCAATTATTTTGGCATAATTTTGAAACAAAACAGAAAGGTGGACAAGAAAGGCCTAACAAGTTATGTCGAAATATCTGTGACTTAGATTTTCTACGATGAATATGAAGAAACCGTTTATCAAAATTTAAATAGATTACATAGATCCGGAAAAACCAATATGTGGATTGCACCAGACCAAGAACGTTCCTTTGGAAAAAGCCTGCTGTTCCTGTATAATATTTTTTT
>VTPC01002530.1:0-18105 GCA_011009095.1 Ignelater luminosus | reverse complement strand
CCTTCTCAGGGCGAACACCTGAGGTCGACAGCAGAGTCAGCTTCCGAAACGTCACGACAAAATATCGCAACAGAGTGTGGGAATAGTCCAAATAATATCTAAAAAAAATGAATCGGCACAGCTGTCGATTTATAGTTCCTATGTAGCTGTTGGCAGGAAACAACTTGTATATTTATAAGATATTTTCATAGTGATTCGGACGACACAATCAATCAAAACATAATTGAGTTTCTCTGTAAGAAAAGATTTATTGCGTTAACTTTACATTCACGTAAAATAAAAGTGTTTTCTACCAAAATCTTACATACCTGTAAGAAAAGAAACGACATTTAATGTTATTAATCACAATGTCGATTCCAAAATCACACTTTTATAAGCTTTTAATTAGCTGTTTATACAATAAAATTATTTTAATATCAATTGTTTTCTCTTGACAGCTAAAATCATAGAGTAATATTCCATAGGTTATACTTTGACCAAAGAGTCCACACACAAGTTTCACAGACTACCAGATGGCGCTTGAAGCGCCAAAATATTTAAATTAATTAAAGAAAATATTATTTTCTTTACATATTTCCGAACTACAATAATTATTTTTATACTCTAAGGCAAACCAGAAATCTTGCGTCGTAAACAATGTCGTTTCAACAAAAAATAAATTTTTTTGTCATAATTTTAGAGATTGCACATCAAACCTAGGATTATCTTTTTACAGGTGTTAATTGTGTCAACTCTGAATGTGTCTTCTTCATCTCATATTAATTACAGCCATAGGCAACGTAATGCTCCTATTTGTATAGAAAACATACCAGAAACTGGGGACTACAAATTAGATAAAGGAACACGTTATTTTCATTCAAAACTCGTTTCATGCATCTGTTTCTAAGTACAGTCCTGACAGAATAAATAGTTACCTTTAGTTAGATTTCTAACTAATATGCAATTTATATAAAAAGACAATTTCTCTCTCATTAAATTTCAAACACAACAGTAGACAGGCTAAAAATAAAATAAATCAGAAATTTTGACGTCAAAATTGGTTTTGTTAAAAGGGACTGAATGCTCAAAGCAATCTAAAAATTTTAGATGTTGTGTTACATTTTATAATCTGATATAAACTTTGCAATAAGTGTTTATATATCCTACACGAAAAAGTTTTTTAGTCAAAACAACTTTTAACTAAAAGTACGCTACTACATATACAGTTGTTGCCAATTTTGGTAGTTTAATTAAATTTTAATGAAAATGTTTAAATTTGTCGTATATACCAGCAAAGCCATTAAAACCCATATTTAATTAAAGAGAATTTCCATTAGTACTACCGCATGAATTTGAAAATACTTAATTGTTGATTTTCCACATCTGTTAACGTTAATTTAATAAAACAACAAACAAACTGAAATTTCAAACCCTATTATAATTATGTAATACAGAAATTTAAATGTACACGTTCTATTCCAAGAAACTTTATATCACAAACTGTACAGCCTAAAAAAAGCTCTCGTGCTTTCTGATATATTTACAGTGGAAAGTGGGTATTGAGTGCTGCTAGTAGTTCACGTTATCTAGCCTTTTATGTATGTATGTGAATAATAAAACCAATCAAAATTGCAAATGTGGCTTTATTCTGGTAGGTAGTCTTCTATCAAACAGAATCAAATTACATAAGGCGCACTCCATATTGATGCAAGGAGCATGATAACGAGCAACAAAATAGATCTGATATTCAACCGCACCCTACGTTGAACTAAGATCTATGTGGTGTTCTTTGCAAATAAAATTACAAGCAGCCGGATAACAAGATACTACCATTACATACTAATTTGACGAGAAGCCAACAGGTATAATACTGCGACGCACCACATTATTGCATTATTTGTCTTCTCTTTAATGAATTCAATAAAAACGTTGGATAACATTACTAAAAATGTCCTAACTTTCATGTAATTACTATTTTATGCTTTCCTAAGACGCGTCGCCGATTAAATTTCAGAAAGGTACAGGTTTCATTTCAGTAAAATCCAGGCAATATTTATTCGGCAAACAAAATTATAAATTGAATTTTGACAATCGTTTTATCAACCTAAATTTCAATCACCTGTAAAGAAGGTAAACACTATAATCCGAATATCAAAAAACCCATTATTAAGCTTCTTTGAATGTTTGTTTGAATTTTCACGATAGTATTTATATTCACTCTTTTGAGTAGGCTCTTCAGACCTCGACGATAGGTTATTTCCAAGCAAATAATCTCAGTTTTTATTATTTTCTAAAAGGTTGAGTTTTCTTTCTGAAAGCACCAGATTTATTATCATACGAAAATGCTTCGAAAAGGAGAAAACGTCAATCATTCTTGGCGACATAATGTGTTTTATTCAAAAACTGGCTGAAATATTGTTTATTGACTTCATTTTATGAACTTTTAAAAAATTTATTGCCAAACACAGAAGTGCAACAAAAATAAATTTTTCCAAGTAAATTCTGGGAAATTAAACAATTCTTTAATACAAATAATTTAATATCATAAACAAACTTTATTGTACTATACTTTGTGTTTGAATTCTGTCAACGTAAAGTGTGCTAATATTCAGCTTTTGTAGTAAATCCGAACATTTCAAATTATTATTGAGCAAGCTGTAGAAAAGTTCGATACTTACCATTATTATTTCCATGAACCCAGTAAATATTTGAATTCGTGAGTTGGATACGTACTAGACGATAAACTAACGAGGAATCTTAAACACCTTCGATGAAGCGACTCTAAATAATTCATATGTATTATGTATACAAGATAACACATCAGTGACTCTCAGTCTAGTCTGGATCTCACAAATGCTTGATATTAAAGATATCGATCTTGCCTGATGGCAACCATTTACAAGCTACCCTACAAAATCATCAAATCTCAAGTTATAGTAAAAATCTAAAAAAGTGCAATGCAAAGTCTGATCGAATGTTTTTGCTCAAGTGAGTTTCTCTGTTATTGACACTTTTGTAAACTTTGCAAAAATTAAATTGTTCTTTGGGTGCTGTATCCTTTAAAGAAAACAGGCGACTGCCCTTCTATACTTGTATTGTGCGAGTCTAGTAGATACAACATTTAGGGATATCTTATAGTTTAGGGTGGACTTCTAATTGTCAGAAGTATCCAAAAAGCCTTCTTTGCGTCTCCAAAACTTATTTTCACTAATATCTTGCAATAGATTAACGTACTTGATAGTAACTGTTTCTTTCTGGCAATAAATAGTTGTTTGAAAGTTCTGCTATTTCATGGAATAGCAAACGTTTATTAGCTTTATTTTATTTATATATTTAAAAAGTGCCCAACTCAATGAGTGTTGTGCTTTTACTTTTGCAGAAACTAAAAAACTGATTTAGAACTGATAGTTTTTTTGTCATCTAGCAACTCTACTACTACATCTGGAGGCCTGTCACGGGCAAAATCGGGAAAAGAGGCATTAGTGCCTATGCAGACTAAAAGTTGTGCTCGCAGCAGCTCAAAACGGCGGGACCCAGGAATCATTTCAAGATCACTGCCTTCCCTGGTGTGTTTCCTTACCAAAAAACACTTCATATATATATATATATATATATATAGCTCTAATTTACTAAATAAAATTCATCTAGTAACCACGTGATTTGAACAAAAATTTTATTACACACAATTAACTAAAAGAAATTCAATTGCTGCTGCCCAGCGTTCATTAGGTATATCAATTGTCTATTCTCATATCTCAGGGCTGGCCAGGGCACTTACAATAATTTTACTTAATCCTAAATGAACCCCCCTTAATTACAAATTACAAAATACAAAAATTACAACAAAACACAAATTCGTCAAAATATTACTTATCTGCGGGTCCAAAGCACTATACACGGCACCACGTGGTCTCTTACACTCATTGGCCGGTTGGAAGCCTCGTGGCGGCGTATTTTTCCAGGCTCTTTGGTAACGGCTTAGATCATGGTCACTTTAATTACTCCTGACAAGTTGTACTTAGGTGCATCTTCCAGGCGACAAGACCAACTTACTTTTTTTAAGAGTTAGCGTGGGGATGCTCGTTCACCAAGTAGGCACACCCTCTCGCTCTCTACTCTCAACCCCGAATTGACGAAATCTTCGGTTGGTATCTTGAACCGATACCGTTATCTAGGTTGGTGACACATTTCCGGCTAAGCTATTTTGCACAGGTCTACCACCTTTAATCATTTTACCCGCACAACTCACTGGTATATTAGTTTTTCTTGTACACTTTAATACCTCGCATTAATAAAACGGTAACCCGTTACACAATAAAGTTATTAATATTCGACGTTGCTGCTGTACTATGCATATACACGCACATTTCTTTAAATGTATTCTAAGTGAGTTGTCATAAAATGCTGAAATTGCTCAGCGTATATCATCTTGCAATGCTCTTCAAAAAACCTAAATAAAGTTTAGTGCTAAAATAATTAGGGGAGCCAATATCTAAACATTTCAAAATTAGCATGGGATTTCCTATGTTGCGTCAGCGAATGCAGCACCCGGTATATTCACTTTACCTACAAGGTTAGGAAGCTATAAACAAATAAAATACTAAAGTATCTTCACACTCGTCTATTTATTAAAAGATAAAAAACGGTTTTATAAAAAAAACAAGTTTGACAAAAAAACAGATCAACACTTATATTAAAAAAAAACAATAATCATAACTATGCAAGTATGCACTTTATCATACAGTCAAAAATAAATTTTAGCCACTCAAGTATTAATTAAAAATTATAATGACAAAATTATAAGTTATATTTGGCTTTATGTTAACAAATCGCAAAACTCCGCTATCTTACATTTACATTCTAAAACTGCTGGTGTAGTTGATTACAAAATGCAGAAAGGAATAAGAAATAAAATTGTCAGCTTAGGTTTAGCTTACAATTAAACGAATACCCAGTCGTGACGGAAGAACTCACCAGATTTGGATTCGATGTAGGGAAAAATTTTCTTGCCGAATTACTTGACGTGTACAGCCGCCGGGATGGTCGATGACCCCTCTCGTGTTTCAACACACGAGCAATGCGAGGAATATTATTTTAAATTTTCTGATTTATGAGAAATTGTTTAGGCGCAAAGGAAGACAATCCGTGTATAGACACGTTGACACACAAAATTTGCAAAACTACTTTGGGCGTTCACTACTACGAGTCGTATCTTTATAACTGAACTAAAGGTAACGTCGCACATACAATACCAAAGTTAATTGGATACAAAATGGGTTAAAACAGACTAACCCAAACAAACAAACTTGGAAAATATAATTTCCTTTAGTCTTATTTATTTATTATTCAATTTCAAGTTGAATATTTCTTTCTTACTAAATCTTACTTGTTGACAGTGAGACGCTGGGTATAATTTTCCTATTTTCAAATATATTTGTGAATCTGATTGTCTGGTTTGGAGAAAGAATTTTGCGATTACGAATAATGACCTTGTCGAAGACGAGCAGAACGCAAAGAGGTTTTGTGCTGTGTTCTCGCCCCAGCCATCTTTGACGCGAATTTTAGTGTTTAAAAGGCCTAGATCTTAGGGTAAGGATAATTTTTTATTGTTGTTCCCTTACTGATGCATCATTCGGTTTTTTTCATTAGCCTTTTCTTACGGAGGGGGCAGTAATTATTCTTTACGGAGGAATCTCAAATTAGCCTTCTGGAGGCAGCATTCAGTAACCTGTGGCGGGAGAATCTTTAGGAGTTTTTCTAGTGGAATTTCTCATCTATGAACTTTGTCTGATTGCAGATTGAATGAAACTTTGAGAAGAGGCGTATGAACTTCCATCTGGAAAATGGCTTCCAAATTTTTCCATTGTTTGATGAGCCCAGAATTTCGTTTAATAATTGTAATACGTATATTAAAACAAAGAACTTCTAAATAACTATTGGTTCTTTTAAGATAAATGAGCTGAGTAAATAACATGAATTTGAAATTAATACTACAATAACACCCGCGTGGTTTGTTTTATTCTTTAAAATAAAATTATACGTTCTGGTGAAGCTCTTTAATTAATTTGGGTCATATTTATGTTTTGTCAATTATATAAAGGGAGCGATATTGACATGTACAATTTGTTTTGCTTGTTGTTTGATTAATTTTCAGATGTGTGGATAAGTCCTGTAGCGCTACTTGACATCATCCGGAAGTAAATGTGGTGAGTTAATTAATTACAAACAACAAACTTCAATGTCGTTTCTCTTAATTGTTTTTTTATAAAATTTATGTTCAATTAAAAAAGGGGTTATTATTAATTGGGATAAATTAATGCTTCACCATAAAGAGTCTTTTTCTTTAATTAAAATTTATTTAGTTACCTAAATTTTTATTGTTGCTAAAGATATGTGTATTTCTTATAACTTTAAATTTTTAACAAAGTCGAGTGATAACTATTTTTACAATTCGATTTATTTTATGTGACTGGCTCTTTTGATAAATCTTTATTATTAGAGAAATGTATAAGAAAGTTTTCTAAAATCTTAATTTTATATTTTTAAATTTAATTCTGTTATTAAATTTAAATCTCTTATATGCAGGAACCGTGTATAAGCATAACGCACTACCGTATGGAGTGGAAATTAGATGAAAATTGGCCTACATTAGAACAAGCTTAACTTGAGACAATGTAAAGCCGACACAATTCTGCAAAATCTAAACGTCTGAAGCGCAAATAAAATTAAAAACTTTTTAAAATCAAGATTTAATAAATGAAAATAACTGGATGTATTCACGAAATATTAAAACAACATAAAAATTTTAAAATGACATAACAGTCCTACAAGGCTCCTATTTAGAGCCGCTCCTGATTATTTATTAGCGATTTACTCCAAGGTGTAATTAACTTAAGATGTCTTTATTATGCAGGCAGGATCGTATATTGATTAATAAACCTACCTACTTATTATTTAGGCTCAACATTTTGACAAACATGATTCACGATATTTTGTCTTTGTGAGAAATCAAATTTGCCAAGAAACAGTTACGAATAAGTCCAGTCATTGACAATGGTAATGTCCCCTTTACAAATAAATAAATAAACTAACTTTAATTGGGAGCAGAAGGTCCTGTATCAGCATAAGGAAAATTAGTTGGCAACTAAAATACGTGTTAAAAAAATTAAAAGCTTTTATTACTTATTGAGATCAAGACATTACTTTTGTGGATACTGTACATATAAGAAAAGCAAGCATTGGTGTAGAGGAAAATAGCACTTCAAACATGAAGATCTAGAGAAAGAAATAATTTTACAAAGAAAATAGGTTGTAACCTAAAATGAAGTTAGAAAATGGAAGTAGTCATAGAATAGAACTGGCTGACGAAATACTGTAGAAGTTGCGTGTCTCTAGTCTGTTTTTAGAGAAAAAAAAAGAACGTAGAAAAAGAGAAAAATATACTAACAGAGTACTGAATTAATATTTAAATTAAATTAAAAAAAGAACTGGCGTTGTATTTGAGAGCCAATTGCACTCTTTCTGTTTCTTAGAATTATTTGTAAACAAAACTTTATCCTAGAGAAACAGAGATAAGCCTTCCAGATAATTGCCTTAAATAGACTTTATAACCTACTTTTAGATTTTATGATAATCAGTAATTAAGCAACAGTATAATTAGATTTAACCGTCACTTCACCTTCTGTGTAAGTTGTTTCAGAGAGATTTTCTCATATGTATATATTCATTCAACATTGACTAGAGAAATGTGCAAGCTTGGCCTTCTTTGATTACATTTTCTGAATGTTGAGCAAAGCACTTAAATGCATTTTAAAAATTACGTCCTAATCAAGTTGTGATATAAAATAAATAAATTGTTATTAAGAAAAACCGAAAATATTTTAATAAAAATATTGTTAATAAAAACGTTACTTTTGTAACCGTACCTTAAAATACTTTCAAAATGATTAGAATGGAAGTTGATGCTTTTCACGTCAACTCTGCAAGACGTGGTCTGAATTATATCCGGAGTTAAGGCTTTTTAGATTTTCTATACGTTTACAAAAAGACGATAGTTTTCTCACTTGAAATTCCAAATGGTTACAAATTACTAATTGTTTACTTTTTAGGAAAATTTTAATTAACGTTTACATTAATCTTTAAGATAGGTTTTCTTTAATAAGAAAAAATGCAAAACTTTTCCATGGGATAAGCTGAATCACAAAAACTTTCGAGTTATGCGCTAATTAAGTTTTACTTAATTAATTAAGGATTTCTTTAAGAATATTTCATTTTTAAATGCGAAAGTTGGGCGTATCAAAGTACATTTAACAAAAAATGATTTCTTAAAAAAGCATCAAAGATTTACATGACAGACGCCCGGGGGAATGCAACAAGATTACATTCCTGCGACTGACAACTCAAAAGAAAAACTTCTGAGGTTATAAAAATTTAAAAGAGATGATACTGGTTTTACCATGATAGTATGAAAATGTTAAAACCTTATCAGACTACGTTTTCATTTATTATTCTATAACGCTGTAAAATTCTCAGGCAAAAATGCTTTCAACTTTTTGTATTAAATTTGAATTTCCAGATTTTCTTATCTCTATTAGTAATATTTAATATAAAAACATAATTGTAGTGTAAAATATAATAATGCTAATCTATTTTACAAAAAATACTGAAAACTCTTCAATAAGATAGATTTTCGTATTTAATGTGTACGCGACAATCGGGATCAATAGGGATCTGAATCTATACCATCGTATAGATTAGAAAAACTTCTTGAATGATGTTTTGTAAATTTTTTCTTCAATCAGTATTTACCACTTTTTTAATTGAAAGTTTTGTTATTACTTTCGAAGAGGAACATTACTCTTTGTCCAACAAACAATTTGGTTGCATTTACAAATATGTACTTTGTAATGTTATTTTAAAATTCGCACTAAATCCGCCCCGAATGTTTGTTATAATGTTATTTTAAAGAATTAATATTTTTGTGGTCTCGACACCTAGACTCCAGTAGACGTGTCTTTCGTTGATTTCCAGTATCAAATTCCCAGAATCATTAGTTGCAATACTGCAGTCACACGGTCTCGGGGAAGTCAAATTTAAACTAGCGAATCTACAAGTAAAATCTTCCATTGTCGCATAAAGAGTATTAATGTCTTAATCTGTTAGGGTGTATATCCGACTTTTTAACCCCACTTCCGTAAGTACGAACTGCGTAACAAAAACGCAGAGGTTAGGCATTACGTGGATAGCTGTTGACTTGAACCAACGTGTGGTAATTTTCGACGTTTACCTCTACATCCCCTAATTGGATTCAAACCAAATTAAGTGAAAAGAAAGAAAGAAAGAAAGAGATCGGACTGGAGAAATCGTAATTTCTTCGTGTCAGAGACGCGCAATAGTCGCGGAAGAAAGTGGTTTGTTTGCCAACAGCAAGGCTTATAAATTTAGTTATCGTGGGGAATGTATCATCCAAATATAATTACGCTGGTGTCCTCCAGGAAGCAGAAATTGTAGAGGGTAGGAACGCAACCATTTTGGCCCCGTTGGTGTAGCATCTGTGTGTATACTACATTTTGGAAGCTCCGTAAAATTTTAATAGTGCTTGAGACTCAGTGATTTTCGTTTATAAAATTGTGTGTAAACGCCTGGATTTTGTTATTATGTTTTTGTGATTAACGTAAAATAAGTGGTTGCTCTTCGAAATTAAAGTTTTCTCAGTTATTGGATCTACCTGCCTTTCGTCGGAAAACAGAGGTCTGCACATACCTTCTGGAAGAAAGAATTTCTGTATGAGTAAGAAAGAAAACCTGCTATGTTTTATTATATGAATTTTAATGTTTAAAGACTAGGAGAACGTCGAACTTTGTGAAATATTTTATACGAAAACTTTGTTTAGACAGGATCAGTTTCGTATTGTTTTATTAAATCATAATTTTTTTGTCAAGTAACTTTTTAACTAATTTGTAACAGGAACGTTCCCAGGTAATTTTAGCTGGTGTTTGATACATTGTTGCAACAAAATTACTTGGCAATCATTTCTTTGTTCTTAAATGTAAAGTTCAGTTGCCAATATTTAACAATTTATGGTCAAGTTTACCTTAGTCGGGTTAAATATTTGAATTTTGATCTTCTGTGTTCTATTTTAAAATTTTAACGTAACAGAATCATTTCGCTTTGTTTATTGTAATAATTTGTTTTTCTTATAGTTTGTTTCTGTTTTTTTTATTATTTTATCGACTCTGTTCTCTAAACAAATTAATTTATGTCTCTTATTGATATTCTTTTGTAGTGTTATTTTGTTATTGTTTTTGTATTTTTGTTTGTGTTTGTTTGACTCATTTTTTTTAATTATCATTATTGTTTTAATAAATATAAGTAAGGTCGACTTCTTGCATTTTTGTTTTTGTAAGTGGATCTCTGGTCCAGGCGAAACAGCTTAATTTCATTATTTTGTTCTTTTGACTATCAAAAAGCACGTAGTGTATATTCCAAATTTCAATTATAGATTAGATATCTTTGCTCAAGAGAGAAGTAAATATTGAATTGGCATTTCTCTCTTGTATCGTTTTAAAAGAAGGAAGTCTTCAGAGGACTTCCTTAGCAAAATTAAGCAAGACAAATCAAGTGCTTCTACAGTGTTTATTTTGTGTATTGAGTCTCATTGGTGAAACGTCAGAGCGAGTTTTAATAGAGCTTCCACGAGGTAAGTTACACACAGGGTGAGGTTTCGTAAGAGGCCTATATACAGGGTGTCGGATTCACGAGTAGTCGCGTGACCGACCATCAGAACCCTTCGATCTACGACTGCTGGCGCCCTCTTTTACGACCATCTATTAGTTTAATAAGAGTTTTGGAAAACGGTGAGCTTCTCTTTGTAAGAGATTAGCCAAGTTTACTTGAGAATCCACCCCATCTGCGGCATGAGCTACGGGATTTAACAACTACCATTGGTCTGGACGAGACTTGTGCATACTTTTAAGCATCTTCCCGTTACAACTTCTATCACAATTCAAGGAAGAAGAAAGCAGATCGTCAGAAAACAAAACAAACTTGTTTTTTGGCAAATAAGACCAGGGCAAAAACTGACAATTTTCTTGCAACAAAATCAATACAAACGTGTGTTCTCAAAAGTCTAAAGTCAATGAAGTACCTTACCTCATTTTCTTGTTAGTAAAGCATTATGATATCTATAACATTAATGTATTTTGTGGCTTCTGTTTAGGCTTCTTTATTACAGCTGCCCGCTTGTGTAGTGTTTTTATTAGAATTAGTTTTCATGTTTTAAGTGCCTACTCACTTTACATGAGGCAAAACTTTCTTATTCTTTGTTTACAGTGGCGTTGTAGCGTTGAGAATAGTTTGTACAAGCCAAAGTATACAACTGCAATCACTTCAACTTTTTAGAACTGAGACGAGAGCTTATTACACGTTGATTCAAGTCTTTTTAATTAACATGAATATAAGAATTATTGCATGACGTAATTAGTTACGTTGTTTGTTGATTTTACTAATCCAATAAGGTCTTCTATCTTTCCGAGAGCAGACAGATTTCTTAATAAAAAAAAGTATTTCCTTAGCAGAGCAAATCTGAAGACCCAAATGGTTCTCTTTTGTGGTTTTATAGATATATTGTTTCATGTCTCAAAATAGCTTCAATTAAGTCAGTATAAGTTCATTACTCACCTGATCATATTTACCTCGCTCTGTACACTTTCTATTCATCTTAGCGTCTCGAAAAATATCTTGGCAAAATACACACTGGTGGTGTATCACTGCTTTTTAATGCAGGAACCACATTGAAAAACTCGAGCTAGCTTCCAAGGAAGAATCGAACTCAGACTCGATTACATACTTTAGGTCTATTTGTCATTTTATAAGGTGGATAGATCTGCTCAAAAATTCCTTTTAGGTAGTAAATTAATCTTTCTTACATTTTCTAACAAAAAATTGAGAACAAAACATACAAAGCGCATTTGTTTATAACGTAAACTTTAACTTTCATTTTTTAGCACCAAAGTATCAACAGTTATTCTTCTTTTTAGAAGATAGTCATTACTTTGACTCAAAAATGTTGCTTTACTTCTTATTAAACGTAGCGTAATATGTCTTATTATGCCACCTTAAAAGTAAGACTTGTGAAAAATACTAACTTTCAAGGTAAGCAATTTTACGTCATGTAGAAGACAGAAGCTAAACGTAGAGTTCAAGTATTTGCTAAGTGGAGTGACTTGTATGTGTAACACAGTAGATAGAAAATGATTCAAAACATCTCACAGTTATATGGCAATGCTGACTAAATCTCAGAATTGTTTCTTAAAGCTTGAGTCTACACTGTGTTCTCAAAACATAATCACAGTGTTTAGTGAAAGTTTTGTATCCAGATTAAAGTAGGAAGAAGAAAAGCGTAGAAGAGCAAGTGATCAATAAACTCAAAGGTAAAACAAAGCATTTGAAAAACGATTGGAGAGGTACAAAGTTATATAAATAGATTGTAGTGATGACCGTTATTTTAGTATTATGTCCTGACTAAGAAACTACATGTTTTGCTAACATAATTAATTGGTAGTAAACGCAGACACTGCATTAATTCCACAGTAGAACATGATTAATGCTTAAATACTGCTTATACTTGGTTCAATGTTTTTATAACTGTATCGGACCATATTGCGCATATTTACATTTGACAATACTCTCTATAGAGGTAGGTAGATATCGGCTTTAGTTGCAATGTTGTCTCAACATGGGTAAGTGAAAATCAAAACTTCTTTTGAAAAATAGTGATGGTAAGTTGTCATAATTATTTTACTGTCGTCTAGACTAATCTGCAAAAATGATATGCCTATTTATAATTCATAGTTGTCAACGTGTCTCTGCAAATACTCTAATGTTGTCTTAATAATAGTATGTAAAAGCAGTTTTGTCAATTGTACCTGACGTTGCCAAAGTGGTTGCAATATTGTGTTATCTTTTGGTTTGTTGGCTAAGGATAGTATACACGAATGGCTTCTGTAAAATAAAAGATCTGAAGTTGCTGTAATTATCTCATTTGTTTGGGTAATTGAACACTTGCTTAGCACAACTTACAAGACAAAAAAAAATGTTTTATTAACTTCTATAAAGACAAGAGAAAAAAACATTAGCATTAACTTAAACGCTAGAATCCATTGAAACAAAAACTTTTACGATATTATGAAATATCGCTTTTGCTTGGGTATCTATTTCCAATTTTCGAAAATGTTCTTTTAGTCCAGTCAAAATAAGATTTCTAGACGGCACCCAAGACTAAGAATCTTTGACTTCTGGAATGTGTTGGGGTGTGCTAGGAAATGATTGTGTCAAAAGTCTCTCTCGTTTTGGGTTTTCGCTCATATCTCAAAAACATCTGGTCCTAGCAAAAAAGTAGCTATATACAAAATTGTAGCTGGCGAAATTTTCTACAACATTTATTTTACAATTGTTTTTCTATCTGTAATAGTCTTCAAGATATTCAAATTTGAGAATAGCACTTTTTTCAAAATTACATTTTACACTACGATTTTCGGCAAACTTTGTTTTATAACATGGAAGGGGATGTTATTGTATGTCAAAATCATGATATTATAATGAAATTCATTTACTGTATTAGCAGCTAAACATGTAGAGTAAGTATTTATAAGTTACAATAACAAAAAATTATCAATTTCGTATACATCATCGTTTTTGTTTAATTTAAGTTAAAATCATCAAAGGCATCATATCACGACGTTGTAATTCTATTTTTTTAAAATATTTCCGTGATGATAAAATTGTTGTTTGATTTCTCTAATTTAGTGTTGTGTGCTTGCTATCAATTTAGTAATATCTCTTTCCTAGAATACTGTTGGCGAATGGACAAGTCCAAGTCTGTCAGTAGTCTCGATAGCAATTAACTGTTCTTTTTCCAGTCAATATACTGTTGATTTGCATATTTTCTTTATCGGTAAAATTTATAAAATATTTTGTAAAGATCTGTCAACTTAATTAGCAAATTATCAAATAAGAAAAGTTATCCTTTTCGATTATTGTGTGAACTTCGCAATGGATAACCGAAGTTATAGGCAGAGATATAGGATTGTGCGGATTCACCTTTTTAGAAAACCCCAAGTCAAGTAAGCGAGAAAACTTAAATGAAACTTTGATTTTGCATGGTTTGAGAAGAGTTATCTTTATTCACAAATGGCACATTTTATGAAAAAGAAACTACAAGATATATCCAATCATTGAAGACTTAGAAAATGATATAATTATGTTTCTCGACAGTGGCATAACATGTATTTTCTGAAAACTTTTTATCTTTGTTCACGATAAATATCGACACACAGTTCTTCAAATAAGCGAAAACCGAGTAAAAGTTGTTTTTAGAGCAGTTTCTTTAATATTTTAAAAGCAGGCCGTGATCTAATGCAACATGTGACTCAAACAATATTATGTCATAATGTTGGTTACAAATTTGTAATTAAGGATCAATGTTAATATATCAGGACAATATAAAAGAAACCATTTTTTTGAAATTCCGTTTTACTTGAGATCAGTTGGGCATACGGTCTAAGAGTTATTTAAGTTTAGGCAACAGAAATAAATCAAGGGAATACTTAGCAATTCTGGCATGTTCAAAGAAAAAGAATCCTGAATTAACAGCATACAGAGTGGTTACTGACATGTGGGGAAGGGAAGGCCATTTTGAGTAAAAGAGTTTATATTAACATATGTAAATTCTAAATTTAAAAAAGTAATTTATGTTTTCCACGTTAAGTTACTTATTGTATGTATTATTTATTGCATGCAGAAAGTCTAAAATCATCATATTTCAGTAATGAAATAGAATCGGACATATGTTGAAATGATCTTTTTTATTCAAGATCGTCTTTTCTATCACCAGTTTTCATTTGGCACGCATGCCGTGAATCACCCTGTATGTTTATATTAAAATATTTAAATTGCACAATTTGATTTTTCAATAAATTAAGAAAATAGTAGAGCTCTTCGCGTCGGTCTACTGCCTAAAAACTTTTTTACTAAGAGTTAATTTTTCTTTTAGTGAAACAGTTTTTTAGTTTTTGAGCCATCGGGAACGTACAGATGAAAACTTAGACACTGACAAATTGCAAAATCTGACAGAATAATAAATAACGAATATTAAAGTTTTTCGCCGTTTCACCCTTTACTTTAATTTCAGCTCCGATAAATACTAACCACGGATACTAAATTTACCTAGAAACTTCTGGAATTTATTGAAATAGCTACGAAAAGGCTATTGGAATTCTACCCTACCTACTATTATAAAAATAATGTTATCTTGATAACTGTAATTGAAATACAGTAAATCATTAAAGGTTAAAAAAGCTTTATTCATTTAATAGTCTTGCGCTTTATAGATATCATTAATAGATTAACTATTAATTTATTTAGTTTTATACAATATTGTTCAACAACTGCAATATTTGCTCTCGAGCAATATAAATTCTGGTTATCGTTATTTTGTAACATATAAAAGGATTTTATAACGATAGAGAAAGAAATGTTTAGTAATGCTCGGAGAATTTGCTATTTCCTAGATTATCACAAGCATACGAACAGTTACTCACCAGCAACCGCCTATATGGCATTAGAGAGTATCTGCTATAAAAACGTGCAATGCTATGCTGCCAGAATACAGAACAAAACAACTTTGAATATCGATTTTTCCTAAAGATTTCATTTGTTACAAAATATTCCGCAGTGTAAATAAAATGAGCCCACAGTTAACAGCTTGGATGGCGTAGAAAGTAGATTGTTTTGCAAGCGTATGTTACATTAACGAAGCAAATTACTTTGCCTGGTTATTTCTAGGCTATGAGGTACATTTCTATATTATAAAGGGACTTAGGTTCCTAGAGGAATTAACTACTACTAATTTAGTTGGGCTTTTATTTGAAAAGTTGTATTAGGATGGAATATAAAAATAATATTACTCTAGAAGTTGTGATTTAATAAGAGTAGCTTTCAAGAGAATGTTATGTGTATAGAGAATTCTTTTCAGAACTCTTCCGTAATACACAGTAATTTCATTTTCCTGTTACATCGCTTGGATTGTAGAATAACCTCTTATAACAAGAATTATAGTGATGACTTTTTACGTTTTTATAAAAAGATACATTTTAGTTTCTTTTCCGACATGAACAAATTTATCTACTTAACCGTTAAAAAGAAAAGAACCTTTGACTTTTAACTCTAATAAAAAATTTAGAATTTTATGTTTTATATCAGAACAAATTGAACATTTAAGTACAAAGATATATTGACACTATAAGAGATATTATATGATATCAATTCGTGAAAAACAATAATACTGATTTGCATAATTTGTATTATTTTGGAAATTAATCAATGCCATAACTACGTTATGCATTAAAAAATAATCTGAGAACAAAAAGAATTGTATTCGTCTGCTTTATTCTCCAGGGATTTCCAATTTTAAATTTATACCCCATCTCATTCGAGCGCTTTCTAAATAAGTACTTTATAGAATAGGCACTGTGTAAGCACAAAAGTTATTATTAAATATTTGAAGTTGTGCACAATTCCAGCAAATCTTCTTCTTATTGTTACTTTCTTTTATATGCAACAATATGAAGTCCTCCCAAAAGAATAATTAAAATATTATTACTATAACAATAAAACGACTTTAATATTCTTATTAAATTAAAGATAAATTCTCAGGTTCGGTTATTTACAATAACGAATTTGGAAATTTGATTCGCATCTACCAAAGCTTTTTGTGCATTTGACGTTTGCGCCAGGCGTCTACTTCCGAAGCCTCGCGCTGTATTACACATCCACCTGTAGTTTCTCCGCATCTTTGCATCGCGACGCTTGCCGTTTCGGACGCTCTAATTTTCAGTTTCTTTCCAAATCTCACTAAAGTACAATGATAATTGAAAATCAAATTTAAAACCCTGACTTCGAAAAAGATTGAATTCCAAAAGTGGTTGAGAAAATATAACTTTATTATGGAAGAATCAGAAGCTGTAAGTTTATTTTACTTTAAATGCATTTCTCGAGTTTGAATTGTTATTAGCTTAGCATAATTTAAAGAATTGCGTTCAAATTAATTCGTCTTAGAAATTAGATATAAATGTTGGTTTTATTTTAAACAAATGGAATTTTTTAATTTACATATAAATACTAACGGAGATATACAAGGACTTTAATCCGCTTTATACAGAATTTTAGTAAAATTTTAATTCAAGTAAAATGGAGGTCTAGGCTTTACTCTCTGCACTTAATTAATTTATTCATAAAAGCTTCATTCCACGCGTCTCACCTGCCTTTAAAATCTAGAACTAGCATATTATTACGAAATATAATAACGCTCTAATTGTTAAAATCTAATAGGGAACTCTCTCTGCAAAGTAAAAAACCCGAAGGATCTATTATTCTTTGCTTCACGCAATTTAAGGTTTATTTGTCATGAAAATGAACGTGTGTATCAATTTTTCTAGATTGATGACAAGAATTTCATCACTAGGTAATTTCATCGAACCTTTTGCAATTCCCGAAGAAACTTTTCCGTTCTTTTGTCAATATTTTCAGGATGTCACCCTATTTCCGTTTTCAAAACTTATATATAGTTTGAAAAACTAGCAAGGATAAATTTTGTTATATATTTTTTCCAGCACATAGATCTAAAAAATGTTTCAACAAAATATCTAAATATTAGCTACAAAAATATTATAAGTGAGTTAAGTTGCAAAATCTGATTGCCTTTTAGATGCCGATCGATCTTATTTGATAAAATTTTATATGTAAAGATATATCAATAATTATTTATTAAGAAAGATAAAGATTCTGAAACAGAATTCTGTCAGCATGATCTTTTATTCATATCTGTTTTATAATTCTGATACTGAAAGGTGATACAAAGTAAAGTTGGCATCCAGAAGATTTGTTGTCCATATTTTGTAAAAAATATTCTCATCGAATACTACATCTTCCTCGAACACAAGAACGATTTGTAAGGTTATAATTATTGTGTTGGTGCGATAGTGATATTACGTTAAACCTCTTTATAATAGGTATTATAACTTTTATCAAAAAGCTTTAAAGTTGGTTAATATTGGAAAATAAAGGGGG